>JAMPIV010009736.1:0-20000 GCA_024509875.1 Oreohelix idahoensis
ATAGATTTATATGATAAAACAAAATATTAGTTAATATATATATATACTATATATATACACACATCAAATTAATCTATATGCAGCTATATCCGACTAAAACTCTTATCTAACATCCCTTTAATTTTTCCCCAGTGAGATTTAATCTTCAACAAATATTAAGCTAATGTCTCCTTCATGACGTCTGCTCAGCTCTGTCCATGTCTTCGCGAAGAAGCGCGTGTCCAGTTCTGTACCCCAGAAATAACAAGCTATGATTTATTGAAGATTTTATCAGGCAACAAAGGAAAATAAAAGGATATATACAACCGTGAATGTCCACCGAATATAACTACTTATGCCTGGCCCACTAGGTAGTTTGGGCCCCTTGGTTATGTGCCCAGTCTACCGGAATGGTAGTTAACGCCAAAGCTGAATAAGATTCATGATGGAAACACTGTAATTATTGACAAAGGATAATGGACCGAAAAAGTTTACAGAATCTGTTAGCGGGGAGAATAATTTCGCAATGACTTATACCAACTTGTTTTATCTTTTCTTTCTTTTGTAGATCCATAACTCCACCGGGAAACGCAATATGTTGATACGAGAACAAGAGCAAGGTCTCATCACAAGGGCGATCGTTCCCAGCAGCGTTGACCCCGGTTTTATGAATGATAACGTACGTCAGGGCAGTTAACTTCCATCATCAGTACGGACTAACGACTTGCCCGGCTCCATCTGCAACACAGGACTTCACCAGCTTGTTGAGGCCGAGACATCATAAGCATCAATACCTGTTTTTTATAAAGAAAAAACGTTAAATATAAACCATCGAATTTCATCTTCCATGAAAACTCCAGTCACATGCAGCAAAGATGTTCAACAGAACTCCCTAGCAGCGTTGAAGATCAACTACCCCTTGCATCCTTTTTGTGGGAGCAACCTTCATTACAGTGATAGGAGCTTGTAGCGAGATTCTCCCTTATAATGGGCTTGCAGGAAATATTTACTTATAAAGAAGAAGCAAGCCATTTTCTATGTCCAGCGAATGTCAGCTCATGCTATACGTGACAAAACAAATCAAATAAAAATGATTTCTTCCATATGACATATTTTATTCTTCAATGCAAATTTTAGAAAGGGAGTTCCTTCAGGCTATTCCGTTGTAATGGGCGGATAATAACTGTGTTGTGGCGTGGAGCTGGCGAACCTTGACCATGTGTAATCTCACATGGCCTACATTTAAACTGTATCGACTGAGTCAGAGCGACATAGAGAGTCTTGATGCCAGTTTTTCCCCGCAAGAGGAGCAGGCTACAATTGTGTTCCCATGCTCCATAAGGGACTAAACAGGAGAAGAATATTTTGTTAACTAGTGGTTAAAAGGAAAACAGAAAACATAACTAGCAACTGGATAAAAACCAGGTTTAGCCATGCTTGTAAAAACATTTCAGCTCAGTTTAAAGTTTTTTTAAATTTATTTTTCATGTTCTGGAGAGAAATCCCTACAAGAGTTACACGATTTATTTTTCCTTTTACCTTGTTATCTCTTGCTACAATTATAATGCCATTAAGAAACACACACAAATACCTGATAGCAATATAGTTTAGTATGATAAATATCCATGCTTTTTTCCGAGCCACAAAATCACCTCCATGTACACAATTTTGTTGCCACTAGAAATGTTTACCAACCTTGCGAAGCGATGCTAGGGGGAAGGGGGGGGCCTCTTGTTACCTAATAGATAACGGTAACCACAGAAAACACGCATCGCCTTCAACATCCACCGTAGCTTCTTCATCATGTAGTCAGTGCCACTTAGGGGTGGGGGGGGGGAGGGGGGGTGTGCGGAGACCAGCACCGGGTACACCACAGAGGGGGTAGACACCAAATACTGTCTACAAAATTTTTTTGCAAGTGTTTTCAGCAGGTTTATTATTTTTTTTATTATAAAAATAAATCCACTGTAGTTTAATTTATAACCACAAAACATTCTTTCGAAAGCCCACTTACATGTACTGCATCAATATTACCTACAATTTTTACTTCGTGATATTCTGTTTTCCTTTACGAATATCCTTTTTAAAAAACCACATGAAACTATGTAAAATGAAATGCATTTAGTGATGTGCGTTATGATTATTTAAATTTAAAGGTGTCCAAATGGTTGGGGAGGAGTGGGGGGGGATGGTTAATGGTTTTTTGTTATTGAGTGGGGGGTGGGGTGGGGGGGGGGGGGGGGGGGGGGGATGTGGGGATTGGGGGATAGCGGGGGGGTGGGGGGGTGGGGGGGGGGGGGGGGTTGTGGGTGTTGTGGGACCAGGCATAAGCCCAAACCAGAACATAAGGTGGGGGGGGGGTGTGGGTTGGGTTGTGGGGATACGTGTTGGGGGGACCAGACAAGGGGGGGGGAGGGTGGGGGGGGGGTAGTGGGGGGGGGTGGGGGAGGATGCTAACACTGGGACCGATGAAATACCTGAGGGGATAGAGGGAGAGTGTGAAACCAAGGAAAGGGGAGGGGGAAGGCTCCTAACACCAATTCGCAATCAAATATAGTCAATAATTGCATAAAATAAGGTGATCAAATCAAAAATTATTTATGAAGGTTGACTTCAGCGGGAGGGGGGGAAGACTAAAAACTGGGCTGAAGCACATTCAAAAACGCACCACTATAAATAATACCTGATGGGCCGCAAAGACTGGAGCTCAAAAAATACAGTGGGAATGGATTTTCTGCCCGTGTTTCTGCCATGAGTAAGACGACATGCTGCTGCTGGAATGAAAGTGCAAGATTCAACCCACGGGTGTGGGGTGTACAGACAATACATGAAACGATGAAAGGTTACACGTGCAACACGATTCCACAGCTATGAACCTGAAAATTGGTACGCGTTCTGGCAGGAAATACTCGGTATAAAAAGGCCGTTGAAGGACAAAACACCCAGTACATGTGCTTGAAATGCACGACTATCCTGAAAAAACGACCGCCAACGAGCCATTGGTATAGTTGGAACACGAATGCAGGTCGCGAGGCCCATTGCCAGAAGGATGAATTTGCCCCACAAGCACTATTGTCTAACGCGTCCCAACTCAATGCAACGTTCTACGGAACCACTGGCAGTGCCCGGGAGAGACTTATATTCAAGGAGTGCCCACCACGAGTTACTACCACCCTCGCAAGATCGGTCATATTGTGCTGAGTCACCTACGTGAACATCGCGTAACTCTCACCGAGGCAAGGTGTCAAACAGACAAAGTCAATAGATAGTACACTGTGCTAGACATGTCAATTCTCCGAATGACAGTCATAAACGAACGACTTCAGATAAGATACAGAGCCTTACATGCCGAGACGAACACCTTATGTTGGGCCCAAACTTGACTCCACAAAGACACGTTAGCAGCGCCTGCAATGGGCAAGCAATCAATATCAAAATGGACCTAGACTGCAGTTGAATGCTTCCTATTCACGAGACGTAGAACAGATTCAACATATTCCTTTGGCAGATGGACGTACTGAGGAGATCTTACGACGATGGAACGGTGTGAAGAGCGCTTCTCTGCAGATTGCTGTTGTCAACCGATTTCGACGGTGGCAGCGTATTCACATTTGAGTGAGGATTACAGTTTGCACACCATCGCTTGCCTCTTCACGTTCTTTTCCGTGGAAATCGTATAACTGCTGGTTGACATATCGAGATGAGGTTCTGGATGCCTGGTTTGCTCCAGCGCGTTCACAATTTATCCAGACTTCGCAGCTTCCTCCAGCAGAATAACGCACGTGCATTTTTTTGTATTTTTTGGTTTTCCTCAGCCTTGCCTAGTACAGAATGCAATGAATTTTCCATCAAACAATCAAATTACAAATTAATGAGACCAGCATGAATTCATAGGAAAATGAAATAAAGATTCCCAATAAATGTAACACTTTGTACACACTAAACGTTATAGTTTACATTTCAGCACTCTGTATTCCTGGATTATACAGGTGGTGAGTTTTGACGTGTGCTTCCAGTAAATTTCACAAGAGGTGGATGATACTACCTCAAGCGTTAAGTATTTTAAGGTAGAGGCTCTGAAACACAGCTGCTAGTAATTTTGGAATCTGCTAACAAACGTGATTATCTTTCAATATCTTATTTCCTGTAAAACTGTTCAGATATTTTAATTTAATTGATACTCTAACAGTGATTTTTGTGGCATGTGAAGTCAGGGAACTAGTGGCAATATCGTCACGTCCTAGTGCAACACATAGAAATACTGTTTCTGAACTATTATGGTCCTGTCCTGCATGTGTTAACTCTCTTCGCCTTAGTAGCAAATTATTCTTGTCCATTTTCCAAAGCTTTCTGACGCGAGGACCCAAGTAAATACTCTTTATTGTTCTTTGAAAATCATAATAGAAATAGATAAAATAATATATATTTAAAACGAGGGCGGAGACACAGCAAGAAAAATCACCAGTCCTTCGTCTAATAACATTTCAATCTCATATTATCATATTTTCCCCGCCCCTTGTCTTGCCGGACCATGAGAACCAAAGACCCAGCTCTCTCGCTCGCCAGATTTCCTGGCCCCCCCCTTGAGCGATTTCGCTTCCCAATATTTCTCATATCTTCATTAGCTTCTGTACTTTTATTTTTACCCCTTCGCCCTGTATATCGCTATCTTTGCACAGCTTATTAGAGTGTCCTCTATAACTTCCTGTCTTTGCACAGCTTATTTAGAGTGTTCCTCTATAAACTTCCCTGTCTTTGCACAGCTTATTTAGAATGTCCTCTATAACTTCCTGTCTTTGCACAGCTTTATTTAAGAATGTCCCTCTATAACTTTCCTGTCCTTTTGCACAGCTTATTTAGAGTGTCCTCTATAAACTTCCTGTGAGCGCGAGAGAGCTTTGCGCCGTGCGTAGAATTTTTCTACTAAAGACTTCTTATCTTTTTCACGGCGGGATTTAGAGTTTCCTCGTTGACTGCTTATCTTTTTCATTGTGTGTTCAGACGTTTCCTCTGAAACTCCCTCGGTTCTTGTACCCCCGTTTAGATGTCTCCTGTAATTTACTCCCTCTATGTTTCTCAGGACAGTTTTTCTGTTTTATGAAGAGCGCTGACAACCTATCCACCTAACAAACATTTCACTTTCCACTTTTGTCGTGTATGATTATCAGATAGGTAATAGATGTTTTTATAGCCCTTTCTGAGCAGAGGTGATAGTGATGACAATGTAAAAGTAAGGGGTAAGATATAGTTTTTTTTATCACGATGGGTGATCGTGTAAGAGAAAGGACAGTCTCTGGATAGAATAATTTATCTAATCCAGCCTATCTGGACGACGATATTTAAATCAGACGCACTTTCTCTCCTTGTACGAAAATACAAGTTACACTGCACTCACATGCACACCATTCTGTGACACAAATACGATACGAACGTGAAAACAAACTAAGGATAACATATAATAGATAGCGGGGGGGTTGACCGACACAATAACTAAAGGTTTTAATCAAGTTTATTATAAATAGAAAATCACAACATAAATCATATGCATCAAGAGATCATGGTTTACAGACAAAATGAAAATTAATCAAATAGGTTCTCCCCTCGTCTGGTAAAGGAAAAGAAAGGACGATCCAAACAGAGGTTAATTAACCCAAAAGATCAAAAGGTTAACAATAAGTTATGAAATAGTCAGTATGGGAAAAGAATAGGTTTCCTAATGTAAACTATCCCGTGACTAATCCAGATTATTCAGATAAAAAAAAATAAAGAAGAAACCATATAAGTATATGATGTTAACAAAAGACATAAGTTTTCTTTCTCTGTTCATTCAATTCACATACACGCAGTGGCCACTTTCAGACTATGCGCTTAACCCCAGTAGTTGTCGCAGGCATTCCAAGGACATACACACCTAATAAGCTTAATATATATAATAATACTTTTATTAAGTGTCAAATTTTAAGCCAAATCAGACTCTCCGTAGTTGCTGACGTAGCAAATTTCTCACAGGATGTCGCTAGTCGGTGTTAGTAAATTTGTACTGGAGATTACGAATAAGTATATACTATGGCCTTCTCAGAAATTGGTTTGGAGTAAGGATTTCTGCGTGGTGATCGCCGATGTAGAATTAGATAGAACATATACAGTTTCCTAGGTTGTTTAATTAGCCTACAAGTGGCCGGGCGGAAACGCTAGGGTTAAGTTATACAAATGTTGCTGACAATATATTGCCACAGTGGGCTGATGAGATATATACGAAGTATATAAGTAAATCTGATAACTTGGTCTGGCCCAGTTAATATTATAATTCAATGGTTCTATTCTGGTTTCTCTCATGGAAATGAGGAAAATGGGACCGCACAGGTCACAGCAAGAAGCTCATCAATATTTAAAAATTCTTGGATGCTTATAAATAAATATATAAGTTCGTATGATCATAAGTTCATATGGCCATAAGAAAAGCCGCTAGTACTCAGGTTTTGACCAGCCTATATAAAAGAGAATATAAACATTAATCAAAAATTATCAATAGTCATATCTAACACGTTGTTTAAAATAGGACCTCTTCACCACTGTTATAAATTAGATTTTAAAACACACTTGTCTAAGCTTATCCTATCATTCTGTATAACGCGTGATAATGAACACTAGTCATTTTAAAAAAAAATTTACATAAAATCGGGATAGAAAGTAAATAATATATATGCCGTCAGTAGACAATTATTTAGATGGTAATTACTAGTCAATTTAAAACATCTCTTACTGGAAAAATATAGCGCGAGTAATTAAATTTACTTTACGGCTGGAAAGTTTAGCTATAAGTTATTTAATTAGCACAGAAATCTCAGTGAAATATACCATTGAAAACTTTAAACACACTAAATCACTTTAAGGCTAGGCCATATATAATTAACCGCAATCAGAAAAAATGAAACACTCACGGAATCTAATTAATTGTTTCACTCTGCTTACGAGAAATCTTAAGATAACAAGCTAGTTTGAATTCAGATAGATTGGATTCTGGCAACTGATCATTGGCTATCGGAGAGACACATGGTATAAATATTTATATTTCCGTACCTATCGTTCTTTAATGCGAAAGTCACAACCACTAACCAGACCCGAGCCAATTTTGACGTTCGATTTCTTGAATCAAAGAAATTTTACGTGCACCTCTTGACTTTTCATCTTCCTGCTTCCGCCTTGCCGAAAATCAGCTACGCAATTTTCACCTGAAAGTTTTTACAATCCAAGGTCGCGTCTCACTGAATATCGTGTGTTCCCCTGATCAAAGAAAATCTATTACTTCACATGCTACCGCGCTTTTCGCTCTCTGTTCACATAGGGCTTGATTGCCAGATGGCCCCGTGTTAATTAAACTTGGTGAATCCTTCGTTCATGTTAGCAAAAGTTTAAACTCTAGATGGGGAGGGGCAAAAGTGGATGATTAACTGCGGCACTATTTCCATCTGTGACAACTTTTGCTTAAATCAGTTCACTTCTTATCTGTTATGTACGTATAGTAATGCTTCTGTCATGGTCTTGCACCTAAGATCACAACATTGGCTTTCATACGAATCATTATCAATATCAGTATAATTATCATATAAACATTTTTTATCTTCACGTCATTTCCATAATCATTCGTAGAAATCATCATCAGCCTGTGATGTTGCTAAATACTGGATCGCTAGTGAAGTCCATGATGTATATATACATATGCATGTATGTACTCGAGTGCTGTAGAGATACATGACATGTACATATAGCTAAATACTGGAACGCTAGTTTTTTTTTTTTTTTTTTCGTAAGCCCCATGACTGTACCTCGAGGTCGAAATACATATGCTGATATAATGTCCTCGACATTGTTTACGTGAGTATCCCTTTTCTTGTACAGAGACAGGTGTCCCTCGCCATTCAGGCAGATACTCGCCGATTTCGGAGGTAAGAACGCTAGTGAAGTCCATGATGTATATATACATATGCGTGTATATACTCGAGTGCTGTAGAGATCCATGACATGTACATATAGCTAAATACTGGAAATGCTAGTGAAAAGTCATGATTATATGATTTTGCAGTATATAATAGAGAATTGAACATGTAACATATATCTAAATACTGGAATGCTAGTGAGATTCATTATATGTAGATATAGTTAAATATTGGGGGTGCTAGTGAAGATTTGCATTATATGTAAGATAAGTTTAAATACCGGGATTGTGAACTGGTAATGTAATAAAATACTGGAGTGCTAGTGAGATTATGTGACATTAGATTAATATAAGCGAAATCCTTGAATGCTAGAAAGATTCAAGATATGTAGATATAGCTAAATACTAGATTGCCATATAAAGACTTGAATGGTAATAACATGAACATGTATGTGTGTTAGTGATATTCATGCGACATGTAGATATAAGAGAGAAATCCCTTAATGCTAGTGAATGATTCATTGACATGTAAGATATAAGAGAAATCCATTAATGCTAGTGAGATTCAGGATATGGTAGATATAGCTAAATACTGGAGTGGTAATGAGATCCATGATATGTAGAAATAGTCAAATTCTAGAGTGCTAGTGAGATTCGTGATGTGTAGACATAGCCGAATACTGGAGCGCTATTGAGATCTATAAATACCCTTTTGTAGATAAAAAGTGTGCATTTGTGTTTGAGCATAGATGAAAGACATAAGAATTTTCACAGAGTGTGAGAGTGTAACATGTACATAAATGAGGGAACTACTTTTCACGAACCATGATACGTGATTTAAATTCAAAGCTTAATCGTGTGAAGGATCTGAACAGAATGTTCAATTTTTGCTTGGTATCTAATATTGAAATACATCGGCTGTTGGTATATTTAAACGCAGAATATCTACGTGTATATGCAATTTATATAAATGGGTGAACTACTCTCACCAACGTGAACATGGTGTTGAGGTTATAGAACCTTGAACTTAAAGGATCGGACAAAATGTTCATCTTTAGATCGGTGTACAATTTTAATTCCTAGGCTGTTGGTTTTTAGTTGTAAAAAGAACTTTGGGAACTGACAAAAGAACAATGGCTGGTGCTTGAAACATTTCATGACCTGCTAAATTTAGCAGCAACATTATGTGTGTCACCAATACGAGTATATATTTATGTCGTTAACAAAGAAAATATAATTGTCTTGTGTGTCTTCAGTAATTAAGAAAAAAATTATTAGATCAACATAAAAGCAGAAATCACTTTGGTGACGACAACATTAACAACAAAACAGGCATGCGTATTGACATTAACATCATAATCATGGAACAAACACGAACGAATAACAAAAGCAAAATAAGATTATTACAACAACAACAAAAACAACAACAACAAAGTCCTTGAAATCAATACAACTTGGAAGAGAGAAAAAAGAACGGACTTTTCAGAGACGTTTTCGATGACACAACCCCAGCCGACACATTAAATAAACAAACACGCCCACACGGAGTACTGTTTTGCTGTTTGTTGTGTTGCCACAAAGATCAAAGGGACTGCACTTTGATGTGTTGTAGCGATCAACGGGACGGTCACTTTCTTGATTTGAGTTCATATATACTGTCGCGTGAAAGCGTCTGCGTCATGTTTTTCTTTTCAAAAACAAATAAGTAAGTAAATGGTTTGTCCTTCTTGTAATTAAGAAAAAACGTTCTTTTTAAAATGTGAAAATGAACTTTGCAATAACAGGCTTACGTACCAGAATAATACATAAATCCTGTAAATAGTTTTTGTATAATGATATTTAGTTCACTGCTGAACTACTAGTGCGTCTGCGTGATACGGGATGCAGTTTACAAAAAGATCAATATTCTAGTTGGGCCAGTTTACACTGGGGATTATGTCGTTAGATATGGATAATAGTGGACTGTACGATAGGATGCTACAGAGATAATTGTACACCTGTCTGAACATAAGTATGTACGCATGAGATGTTTAGAGTACGCACTTGGAAGTGACAAGATTAGATTGTTCGCACGCGATACAGTGAGAAAATTAGAGTGCACGTTATCAACAAACAGTGAATTTAATTTATTCTTATTTGTGTATGTTAAATGTGCAATTTTATTTGCTGTCCACTGATATAATTATTGGAGCGTGTGAAATCATTCAGTGTGTCTGTGCTAGGTAATGTTTCTGAAGGCTGTAATAAATATCTATGGTTCTGTTATGAAGTACATAATGAAATGTCTTCTGAGATTGTCAATTAAATTAAATATTTAGTATAGTTGTATTATATATTTTAAAACGTAACATTGAAGCATAATTTCAGAGTGACGACTGGACATGTCTCCATCCTTTAACTTAATTTTAAGAATAGAGAATCTAGCGTCCGCGTGGCAGAGTGGTTAGAACGTTTCCTGTTCGAGACAAAGGGACTGGGCTCGAAGCAAGGTAACATCAGGCTCAAGTATACAAAGCAGTAAAATTGGGTATCTGACTCTGCTCTTACGCTAGAGAAGGCAAAAACAGCAAGATATGGCCACTCCACCTCATAAAGTCTCTAACACTTTTCACTCCCGTACGGTACAATATCAGATATAAGACTATCTTTACATCTTTTATAAATCCTCTACGGTACATATCTAGCATTTGTCCCTTTATCGTATATTTAATAGCTCTCTCTCTCCTTCCCCCCCCCCTCCTCTCCAGCTGGTTTCCCGTTTGTTTTTTGAGTCACACATCTGTATTCAACAGTCAGTTATTAGGAATCTTTCTTTGTTCTTCTTTCCTCCTTGCTTTTCTATCTGTGTTAAGAATTAACCAGGTGAATCTTAGAGGTATATTACACATAGTTTGCACCTGCAATATCATTTCTATTGAACTCGTTTTCATTTATCTTCGTTTCTTCTTCATTCTTCACTCTCAAATAACCTCACATCTATCTCTCTTTCTTTTTTTTTTTTTTTTTTTTTTTTTTGGCGTAACGCCCTCTAATACTCGAGTGCTAAATCTTCAGGTTATTATTTTTTATGTCTAACCGTGACATTTGATTTATTAACGTGAGTATCTCCGCTTTATTTCATTGTACAGAAGAACAGGTGTTCCTCGACCATTCAGTGCGAAATACTCGCGATTATCGGAGGTCATTGCAGCCTATTGGTCGGCTCAGGAGCCCGCACATTCCCTGGTCCCCCCGAAACGACACTGCTTCAAATGTCCTTCGCCCAGTCTCGAAGTTAATCCAGTCCAAATCCCGGTCGACGAAAAATCCTCAAATGCCGTCGCCCGGGTTTGATCCTGTATCACCCGGTCGCCAGAGCGGTGTTGTAACCACTACGCTAGCGCGGCTCCCTATCTCTCTTAAAATGGCTGAGGGATGTCTGTGTCAGGCTTTCTCTCATCACCATACAGTTTCTCTCCCTCGCAGGGTATTATTTTCAAAATCATTTATAGCTTCGTAATGAGCACTAAGTCACCATTGAAGCTTGCCTCCTAGCTAGAAGGATAACGGCAAATCACTTCTGCTCAAAGAAGTGGTGAATTCTGTATCAATATTTTTTTTACATGGTGAGGTTGCTAACCAACAAGCACAACTCTTCTCGTCGTTCATTCCGACATGCTTGGTAAGATGCAGCAATTCCTTCACTGTTTTTCCCAATATTAGTCACCGGATCTACTGATATCTATTTGCTTACCTCATTTTCGTTCATAGGTTGTTCTTGCACAGTTGCATGTTTTCTGATTCCTGTTTATATTTCATCTTTCGCTTGTGACAGAGTCTTCTTCGTTTTTTCTTATTTTGATTTATTATGTCCTTTTTTTCTCTCAATGGTTGTGCTTCTTCCGTAGTAACCATGTTTCTTATTTGTGTTTTTGTTTATCCATTTAATTTTGCTGCTGGCAAATTCACAGTTTTTTCACGTGTCTTTGTTTTTCTTATGTTATGTCTGTGAATTCCATCTGGCTAATTCATTTTCCACATTTTCCATGTATCTAATTTTTTCCTCTGATGTGTTCTTCTTCCACAGTTTGATGCTTATTTCTGTATCACCATAATCGTGTAATATTAAACATAGATCTGAGCTGACAAAGATTTTGGGTTGTATTTATTTATTTATTTTTATCTTTGTCTTATTTGGGTATATCTACTCCATAAAGTACTGCTACTATGACATCTTGACTGAGGCGTGTATGTTTGTTGTTTATTAATAAACAGCTAGATGTACTGGAAACAAACATATGCATACGCAAAATAATTTTTAAAAACCTCTTTCATCACCATCATTATCATCAATCAAAGAGAGCATTGCTTTTTATTCCTGAATATCTCTCGATCGTAAACATGTTCCCAATGGATCAAAAAAGTGGCGTCCGATCAAGAAAAACAACACTGCTCATTGTTCGCCATTCACAATGGAAAGGAAAATAGCAAACAAACAACAAGTTCTGATTTGCAGAAATAATAAATCACAACAGCAAATGACAACAAAACTTTTATGAGCCACAACATTAAAACGAATTAATTAAACTTGTGTATCGTAGTCATTACCTCAAAAAAAAAAAAAAAAAAAAAACAAAGAAATAAAAAGTACAGAAAACTGAAGGGTGCTTTTAATTATTGAAGACTGATTTTTTTTGTCGGGGTGGGGGGTGGGGGTGGGGTGGGGGGGGGGGGGGGGGGTTGGGGAGGGGGGGGGGTGTGACATATCATAAGAGTAAGAAAATTCACATTATACCGCTCGCCAGCAAAAAAATAATTCTTGCACACTGCTAGGCCAATTTTCAAAAAAAAGCGCTTAATTAAGACTGACATCCAGCTGCAGGAATTAATGTCTATTCCATTACATTCGATATATAATAACCCGTAAGTGACTTAGGCCATTGATGCATGAAATAATTCTCATTAGATCTATAACAGCGACCCTGCAGAAAGTAGGCGCATCCCTTGCACACTAGTAACTATTTGCAGTAACTATTCCGTGACATATTGCAGTTAACAACATTCATATTGACCTTTAACAATACAACTGTTGCAGTAAGAACACTATTTCTTGTTACTTACAAGCCACCGCGGTAAGAAAATATAACAAGCTTTTATTAATAATACTTACTGCAGTAAGAAAGTTCTTTATTCATTATATACTGTTCAAAAAAAAAAAAAAAAAAAGAAACCCATAGCTATCCGAGGGCACGTTTTTATGAGTTTGTAAGTAAAATATGGTGCTAGGGTATATAAAAACCAGCCTCAAATGTTCTTTACAGTGTCAAATGCACGTGTTGACCTGAATTGCGTTCATTTTTGAAATCGTTACAACGCATTGGTCAATAGTGTTTATGACGCAATTTTTGACCACAGCTCATGTTGCGCGCACGTGAAAGCAACAAAATTTGGGGTGAACACTATTCACTGACAACGCAACTGAAACCCTATAAAAGGATAACGCTACACACACAAAAATTCAATTAATTTTCAAGCAGACATTTATGGCGTCTCTATCGATAAATTTAAGGAACATTGCTATTGGCCGACTGCATGCAGGCGAAAGTCAAAGTCAGGTTGCCAGGCATCTAAACTGCATCAGAGTACCATCAGTCGACTTTGGCACCGGTTCCAAGCCACTGGCTCAGTTGAAGACCGGCATCGGAGTGGACGACCCAGAGTGACAACAGCAGCGGAGGATCGCTTTATTCGGCTTCATCACCTCAGAGACAGGTTTACAACAGCTTCCTCAACTGCCCAGTCATTGCCTGCAGGACGTCATGTGTCTGATCAAACTGTCCGGAATATATTGCATGACGCTGGACTTTGGGCACAACGACCTCACCGAGGACCTGTCCTTACGCGCCGCCATCGCCAAAATCGACTTCTTTGGGCCAACCAGCATCGTCCCTGGGCAGCTGACAATCAATGGAGACGTGTGTGGTTTAGTGACGAATCTTTCATTTTGTTGCAGCGTCATGATAGACGGCGTAGGGTCTACCGTAGGCGAAATGAACGTTTTGCCCAAAATTGCGTTGATGAAGCTCCGCCGCACGGTGGTGGAGGTGCAATGGTGTGGGGAATGATCAGTTACAACGGAAGGAGTCAATTGGTGCACAATGAAGGAGGCTTGAATGCGCAACGATACGTCAATGAAATTCTTCGACCCCATGTCCTTCCACTTTTGGCTGCCCAAAGGTCTGTGTTTCAACAGGACAACGCTAGACCCCAATGTGCACGGTTGACCACGCAGTTCCTGACTGCCAACAACATTCTCACCCTTCCCTGGCCATCCCTGTCTCCAGACATGAGTCCGATTGAGCACCTGTGGGATGAGCTGCATAAACGTGTTTGTCGCCGAGACGTTGCCCCAGCCAATCGTCGTGATCTGTTCCAGGAAGAGTGGGCAGCCATCCCACAGACCCACATCAGACGTCTGATCGCATCCATGCCCAGGAGATGCCAGTCGCTGATCGATGCAAGAGGAGGCCACACACCATACTAACGGGAAAGCCCGTACGCCAAAAAACTCTCGTGACCCAGATGCAAAACAACTGTCAATTGATTGGTTGAACCCTAAGGTATTCTTGTGTGCAATTTGAACAATTAACTCATTAAATTTTAAAAGTTATTGAATGTCAAAATTATGGCTATGTGTGTGCCTTCAGTAGCTATGCGTTTCTTTTTTTGAACAGTAGAGTTACTGAAGTAAGAAACAATCTTTATTCATTCCAGTTACTGCAATAAGAAACAATCTTTATTCATTCCAGTTACTGCAATAAGAAACAATCTTTATTCATTCCAGTTACTGCAATAAGAAACAATCTTTATTCATTCCATTTGCTGCAATAAGAAAAAAATCTTTATTCATTCCATTTGCTGCTATAAGAAACAATCTTCATTCATTCCATTTGCTGCAATAGGAAACAACCTTTATTCATTCCAGTTACTGCGATAAGAAACAATCTTTATTCATTCCAGTTACTGCAATAAGAAACAATCTTTATTCATTCCATTTGCTGCAATAAGAAACAATCTTTATTCATTCCATTTGCTGCAATAAGAAACAATCTTTATTCATTCCATTAGCTGCAATAAGAAACAATCTTTATTCATTCCATTTGCTGCAATAAGAGACAATCTTTATTCATTCCATTTGCTGCAATAGGAAACAATTTTTATTCATTCCAGTTACTGCAATAAGAAACAATATTTATTCATTCCTGTTACTGCAATAAGAAACAATATTTATTCATTTCATTTGCTGCAATAAGAAACAATCTTTATTCATTCCAGTTACTGCAATAAGAAACAATATTTATTCATTCCTGTTACTGCAATAAGAAACAATCTTTATTCATTCCATTTGCTGCAATTAGAAAAAATCTTTATTCATTCCATTTGCTGCAATAAGAAACAATCTTTATTCATTCCATTTGCTGCAATAAGAAACAATCTTTATTCATTCCATTTGCTGCAATAAGAAACAATCTTTATTCATTCCATTAGCTGCAATAAGAAACAATCTTTATTCATTCCATTTGCTGCAATAAGAGACAATCTTGATTCATTCCATTTGCTGCAATAGGAAACAATTTTTATTCATTCCAGTTACTGCAATAAGAAACAATATTTATTCATTCCTGTTACTGCAATAAGAAACAATATTTATTCATTCCATTTGCTGCAATAAGAAACAATCTTTATTCATTCCATTTGCTGCAATAAGAAACAATATTTATTCATTCCAGTTACTGCAATAAGAAACAATATTTATTCATTCCTGTTACTGCAATAAGAAACAATATTTTTTATTCATTCCTTGGGGAGGACATTTTAGTGTCTCCGACCAGGGACAATTACTCCAAATAAGATCCCGACCCAGCTGCAATGGGTACCTCCGAAAATATTTATTTCATTCCTGTTACTGCAATTATTTATTCATTCCATTTGCTGCAATAAGAAACAATATTTATTCATTCCATTTGCTGCAATAAGAAAAAATCTTTATTCATTCCATTTGCTGCAGTAAGAAACAATCTTTATTCATTCCATTTGCTGCAATTAAAAAAAATCTTTATTCATTCCATTTGCTGCAATAAGAAACAATCTTTATTCATTCCATTTGCTGCAATAAGAAACAATCTTTATTCATTCCATTTGCTGCAATAAGAAACAATCTTTATTCATTCCATTTGCTGCAATAAGAGACAATCTTTATTTATTCCATTTGCTGCAATAGGAAACAATTTTTATTCATTCCAGTTACTGCAATAAGAAACAATATTTATTCATTCCTGTTACTGCAAGAAGAAACAATATTTATTTATTCCAGATACTGCAATAAGAAACAATATTTATTTATTCATGTTACTGCAGTAAGAAACAATCTTTAATCATTCCTGTTACTGCAATAAAAACAACCAAAAAGCTACAGACTTTTATAAACGGGTGCTTGCGTAGAATAGAAGGACTGAAATGGTATGACAAAGTCACAAATGTGGAATTGATGACAAGAACCAGACAAGTGCCAGTGGAACAAGAGTTGAGAAGAAGACGCTGGCGATGGATAGGACACACACTGAGGAGACCTGTTGATAGCATTACAAGGCAGTCCTTGTTCTGGAATCCACAGGGAAAGAGAGGCAGAGGTAAACAAAACAAAAAAATACACGGATAAGAGAACTGGATACAGAGGTGAAAATGATGAGGAAAACATGGAAAGAACTTGAGCGGATGGCAGGGGACAGGAAGACTTGGTATGTGTTTGTTGAAGGCCTATGCTCCTCGGGGAGCTAAAGGGTATTGATTGATTGTTACTGCAATAGGAAACAATCTTTATTCATTCCAGTTACTGCAGTAGAAACAATCTTTATTCATTCCTGTTAATGCAATAGGAAACAATCTTTATTCATTCGTGTTACTTCAATAGGAAACAATCTTTATTCATTCCTGTTGATGCAGTAGGAAACAACCTTTATTCATTCCTGTTACAGCAATAAGAAACAATCTTTATTCATTCCTGTTACAGCAATAAAAAACAATCTTTATTCATTCCTGTTACTGCAATAGGAAACAATCTTTATTCATTCCTGTTGCTGTAATAGGAAACAATCTTTATTCATTCCAGTTACTGCAATAGGAAACAATCTTTATTCATTCCTGTTACAGCAATAAGAAACAATCTTTAATTATTATAGTTACAACAATAAGAAGCATTCTTTATTCAATATATAGTTACTGCAATAATTTTTTTTTTAATTTAATGATGAAAAATATCCCGTTCAACCTCGGGTTAAAATTAGGATATATAGTGTTTTTAATTCCAAATAATATGAACAACTGCCGATATGGGAAAGTGGCATTACACCTGTCAAATCACTGTAAATAGGGCAAATCACAATTACCAATTATGCTTGTATGATTTAAAAAAAATACCCAATCTAACATAAACGATGTAAAACCTAAACAAAACCAAACAAAAACAGCAATCAAAAATAATATTAAGGGGGAGGGGTGTAAAGGCCTGGTTTTTTTTTTTTTTTTTTTTTTTTTGTAAAACTTTTGCCTCGTTTTGGCGAGGCGCGCTCCGTTCAACCTTGTCGGTTATATTAGGGCGCATGTCCAAATATAAAAGACCGTTAGGTCTGGAACTGGAATTTTGTACCTAAAGGCCTGCTGTTTGGAGTTATATAACTGACTTTAATAGATATTTAATTGACTTTCACCTGTCTAAAGTCATATGTAGGTTATTGTAAGAACAGCATCAGACCTTCACATTCCCAATTACTATTTATTAACTTTTGTTCTTGTTAAATACTGTTTGATTATATTATGCAGTTCCCTAGGTCTGTCTATTCTTAACACCTCTTCTATATGTATAGGTAAATTTGATGCCTGCAAGTAATCTAATATTGGGATTCTCATTTGTTTATACATCTTTACTTTAACAAGAAACGCTGTATATTATAGTCTTGAAGACATTCTGCACAGTAAGGTTCTTCTATTCTGAAATAGCCTTGTCCCGGCTGTAGTCTGGGAAGTTTCTTATTACCGGGAATTTTCAATTCTCTAGATATCTGAAATTTTCCAATTGGAGTTTTGAACATCTTATATGCATGTCTCGCTTTCAGATTTGTATCCCACTCTGCTTTCCATTGATCTGTTATTAATTCTTTAATTAAACTCTTAATCTCTGATTTACTCATCCCTACATTTATTAGATTTTTATCAGATCTACCTTTCTTGGCTTCTTTGTCTGCTTCTTCATTTCCCTCTATGCCGAATTGTGAAGATATTCAAGTGATTAAGACTGAACATTCTCTGGAATATATGTATGCAGTGGCCAGAAATATCTCCTCTGCTATATTAGGTCTGCTGCATTCTCGTAAGTTTTTAAGTGCTTGAATTGTTGAAAGAGAGTCAGTTAAAATTGTTAGTTTCTTGGGAGGGTTATCAGAGAATATTTCTAGTACAATAACAAACATGCTTTATTAATTCCAGTTATTGCAAAAAGGAAACATTCATTGTGTATTACAGTTAGTGCAATAAGAAACATTCTTCATTCATTATATAGTTACTGCAGTAAGAAACATTCATTGTGTATTACAGTTATTGCAGTAAGAAACATTCATTGTGCTTTACAGTTACTGCAGTTAGAAATATTCCTTATTCATTGCAGTCACTGCAGTAAGAAACATTCATTGTGTATTACAGTTACTGCAGTAAGAAATATTCCTTATTCATTGCAGTCACTGCAGTAAGAAACATTCATTGTGTATTACAGTTACTGCAGTAAGAAACATTCATTGTGCATTATAGTTACTGCAGTAAGAAATATTCCTTATTCATTGCAGTCACTGCAGTAAGAAACATTCATTGTGCATTATAGTTACTGCAGTAAGAGACTGCTACTTTGTTACCCTTCAAGTCACCAAGGATTATTGTCTTTCAATAAACGTATCCCAGGTCCACATGTCGCGTGCCATCATCTTAAGATATTTTCGTGTCTTCCTGGTCAATGTAGTTTTGTCTCTAGTTCTCTTCGCCATGTTTTTTTTTAAAAGAAAAAGTATCATGTTCAACCCTTGATGGGTTATAATTAGGATGTATGTAAGTAAGAAACTTGATCTTACATAATCACTGGGGTAAGAAATATAACTATAAATAGTCGATGCAGCAAGAAACATAATTATACACAGTCACCGGTGTAAGGAACAAAAGTATACATAGTCACTGGGGTAAGGAACAAAAATATACATAGTCACTTGGGTAAGGAACAAAAGTGTACGTAGTCACTGGGGTAAGGAACAAAAGTGTACATAGTCACTTGGGTAAGGAACAAAAGTGTACAACACTGGGGTAAGTAACAAAAGTGTACATAGTCACTGGGGTAAGGAACAAAAGTGTACAGTCACTGGGGTAAGGAACAAAAGTATACATAGTCACTGGGGTAATGAACAAAAGTGTACATAGTCACTGGGGTAAGGAACAAAAGTGTACATAGTCACTGGGGTAAGGAACAAAAGTATACATAGTCACTGGGGTAAGGAACAAAAGTGTACATAGTGACGGGTAAGGAACAAAAGTGTGCATAGTCACTTGAGTAAGGAATAAAGTGTACATAGTCACTGGGGTAAGGAACAAAAGTGTACATATTCACTGGGGTAAGGAACAAAAGTGTACATAGTCACTGGGGTAAGGAACAAAAGTATACATAGTCACTGGGGTAAGGAACAAAAGTATACATTGTCACTGGGGTAAGGAACAAAAGTGTACATAGTGACTTGGGTAAGGAACAAAAGTGTACATAGTGACTGGGGTAAGGAACAAAAGTATACATAGTCACCTGGGTAAGGATCAAAAGTGTACATAGTGACTGGGGTAAAGAACAAAAGTATACATAGTCACTTGGGTAAGGATCAAAAGTGTACATAGTGACTGGGGTAAGGAACAAAAGTATACATAGTCACTTGGGTAAGGATCAAAAGTGTACATAGTGACTGGGGTAAGGAACAATAGTATATATAGTCACTGCAGCAAGAAATATAATTATACAAAGAGACTG
>JAMPIV010009736.1:625000-807500 GCA_024509875.1 Oreohelix idahoensis
TTCCCAAGTATCGCTGAAAAGACAGATGTCGTCTAAATATGCAATGACATCTGCACGATCTGATAGAATTCGTCGCATCATGCGCACGAAAGTCGCTGGGGCGTTCATAAGCCCGAAAGGCATAAAATTCCATTGAAACAGACCCCTAGGTGTCGAAAAAGCAGTGAGAGGTTTGGCGTGTTCCGTCAGTGGGACTTGCCAATAACCTTTCGACAAGTCTAGTTTAGTAAAGAATTTAGCTTTAGAAAGTCTAATAAGTAGATCATCTAATAACGGCATAGGTTCAGCATCGAACTTCGTAACTTGATTTAATTTGCGATAATCAACGCAAAGACGTATGTTATTGTCTTTCTTTCGAACAATAACTATCGACGAAGAATAAGCTGAAGTGGATGGTTCAATTATTTGTAGTTGAATCATTTCATCCAATTCTTTCTCGACTTGTGCTTGAAAATGAATAGGTATTGGGTATGGTCTTACTCTGATCGGATTACGATCAGTAAGTATGATGTCATGTTCTATGACATCTGTGTGTCCAGGAATGTCGGTAAGGACATCCTGATATGATTGTAACGTAGAGGATACTTGACGCTGTTCCTCAAAAGACAAGTTGGAAGAGACTGTAACGTCTCTCCACGATTCCGTTGAAGTAAGTGGAATCGCAGGAAGAGGTAAGTTCACGTCAGAAAAAAATAGTTTCCTCATCCTGTATAACAGACAGGGATGAGATGTGACCATGTTGAACTGGAGAGTCGTCCGTCGCCTGGAAAATAGGCTGTAAATAGTCTGGACGTTCAATAAACTCCGTTAGCATATTTATATGGAAGGTTTTATGCCTTCCATCCACATCGACAATATAGTCGACATCAGAAATTTTCGAGACTATAGTGTATGGACCCTTCCAAGAAATGAGAAGTCTATTCTCTCTTGAGGGCAGTAAGACATATGCTTTGTCTCCAGGACAAAGTTGACGTAGGCGTCTTTTCTTATTAGCAAATCGCCTAGCTTTTTCTTTCGCAAATTCGGAAGATGAAGTTGCTAACCTGCACGATTCGATAATCTTTTCTCTAAGAGCTATAACATATTCATATGACGATTGTGTATCATCGTCAATATTATCGGAAGTTATCAAATCGTGTAACAAGGACATTGGCCCGCGCGGTTGCGCGCCAAAGACAAGTTCGAAAGGAGAAAACCCTGTATGCTCGTTGGGAACCTCTCTATAGGCAAAGAGGACTGCAGGTAAAACCCTGTCCCAATCTTCAGGATGATCCTCCGTTATCTTGCCAAGTAAGTTCTTTAGTGTCCTGTTAAGACGTTCTACCAATCCATTGGACATTGGATGATAAATACTACTGAGAGACCTTTTAATGTCTAGCGTAGCCATTACCTGAGACATAACGTCCGAAATTAACTGAGTGCCGTGATCCGACAGTATTTCTCCGGGGAATCCCAGACGAGAAAATACGAGCCAAAGAGCATCAGCGATATCGACAGTTGATATGCTCTTCAGAGGAATAGCCTCTGGCCAACGCGTGCACATGTCCACGCAAGTGAGGATAAATTGGTGTCCTCTGGCTGACTTAATTTTGAACGGACCAATGATGTCTATAGCCATTTTCTGAAACGGCCGAATCGGAATATCTGCAGCCTGAATAGGAGCAGCATGTCTCGGACCCCTAGACTTGACCTCTTGACAAATTTTGCAAGATCGGCAATAAATTCGGATGTCTTTATTCACGAATGGCCAAAAGAATGACGCAAGGACTCTAGTTTTAGTTCTGGAAAAACCCATGTGTCCAGCACACTGAGAATCGTGTGCATGCCGAAGAATTAAGGCTCTCATACACTTAGGCACAAGAATTTGAGAATGCATAGACTTGTCCGAGTGTTGTACCATTCGTACCAATATACCATTCTTCATAGTAATATACGATTTGTGATTCGTATTTTGATTGGGATCCCCTTTCTTTGCCAGAAGGAAGTATTTCTTCAAAGAAGGATCCTCTTCTTGACGTTTAACAAACGAGTCATGGGAAATCACCAAGTGCTCGTCTTGGCTATCAACTTCATTACTATTATCAGATGAAGTTGGGGGATTAAGAGCTTGAGCTCTTGTCATCACTGCATTGACCGTTTGAATGTTTTCTTCTTCCCAACTAGAAATTTGTTGCGGGGTGCATTCCTTAACCCCATGAATACGACCGATTATAAGATCCGCAATAGGATTAGGAAGAAGACATGCATGGACATCTCCTGTGAAGAAAGGAGTGTCAATCCTAATAATAGCAGTAGGATAGCTTTCCATAGTACCACCAAATGTAACACATTTGATTTTTTTTCCAGTGGCACAGCAAGGATCTATCAGAGACTCCTTAACCCCGACGGTAGTACATCCCGAATCGAAAAGTACTGAGACTAGCCTATCATTTATTAGACCTTTATGTAAGATGAGAGATCCTCTCCCATCATGCGCAACTGTAGCAGGTAGAGCAGGAAGAGGGTGACCACAACTTAGCGTAGATACAGTTGATGAGTCAAACAATGTTAAGCATTGGGGGCATTCAGTTGCTCTCCCAAAATCGAAAGCACAACCAGTGATAGCCCTAGAGTTACCACTATCATTTACTGTATTACAGGCTCCATCAAACTCTTGTTGCGCAGAGTTTGCCTGTTGGTAAGGTCTTTTCTTGTTAAACCTAGGTCTACCTCGATTATCATTTCCCCTGTAATTATTTCGACTATCATTTCCCCTGTAATTGTTATCATATTGCCTATTGTAATCATCATTCCGGTTTGAATCCCGGTTTCTAAATTCACCATCGTCATAATCTTGACGTCGAGAATGATTACCTCGAAAATTTGAATAGTTATTATTTGGATAGCCTTTGCGAAAGTGTCTCAAATTATTGCCACTAAAATTACGAGAACTACCATCTTGTCTCCACTGCATAGACGAAGAACCATCATGTGTTGGATTACTCCGCTTCTGAGTGTAATTTTGATTACTTCCCCTATTCCAATTTTGTTGAGCACCCTGAAATTTTTTTCTGAAATTAGGGCCATATGGTGTTGCCGAAGCAGCTGGCAACCCTTCTTTCACTTAAGAATTGCTAACTGTAGCATGGGGATGTGCTGTGGCATACTGACAACAGTATTCCTCCATTTCTTTTAAGTTTTTAGGCTTACGCTCATGAAGGAATGCAAGAAAAGAATCATTAACAGATGACAAAACCTTATCTCGCAATAATAAGTCCATTAGACCTTCATATGTTTTCTCAATCTGAGACAACTCAACCCATCGTGTAAATGTACGACGTATCTTTGTAACAAAATCAGAGAAATCTACTCCATTTTCTGGCAACATTGTCCTAAAACGAAGACGATAGTCTTCTTGTTTTAGTTGATATTTTTTTAGTAATGCTGCCCTGACAACATCATAATTAGTCCTCTCATGTTCGTCTATTGTCATAAGAGTAGTCACTGTGTCACCTGTAAAAAATGGCATCAGTTGTTCAACATATTTTTCCTTTTTTATGTTATGCGTATCGCACAAAAATTGGAATCTATCTAGATAATCTGCTACGTCATCCTTTAAAGGATTGAAATGAGGCAATTTAATCCTACTAACAAACTCCCTTGTCGTACTCGAAGTTGTTTGCTGAGCACCCGTACTCGCCAATTTCAATTTCTCTAACTCCAAAGTTGCGAGTTTTTCATCAAGTTCCATCTTCTGTTTTCTTTCCTCATGTTCCATTTTTCTGATTTCAGCCTCAGCTTGAGCTTTCCTCTCCTCTGCAGCAGCCTCTTTGTCTAATCTCTTTTGTTCCGCTTCTTTGTCTAATCTCTTTTGTTCAGCTTCTTTGTCTAATCTATTTTGTTCAGCTTCTTTGTCTAATCTCTTTTGTTCAGCTTCTTTGTCTAATCTCTTTTGTTCAGCTTCTTTGTCTAATCTCTTTTGTTCAGCTTCAAATCTCCTTTCCTCCACCTGCATCTGCAATTTCTTTTGTTCAGCAGCAATATCAGCTTCTCTGTCTAGCCTTTTTTGTTCAGCAGCTGCTTCTCTTTCTAATCTCTTCTCTTCAGCCATAGTTTTTTTTTTCCTCTGCAGCAGCCCTTCTCTCTTCAGCAGCTAATGCTTTGTCATACTGAGCAACAGCCCACTGTTCTAACTGTTGACCAGTCTTATCAAGGGCTCTCCCTTGTGTAATAAAGTAGTCCAATGTAGACATCTTGTCTACTGAGATCAGTAACTTGCAGAAGCAAATATATTAAATTATCCCACTTTAATGGGAGACAAGTCTGAAATGATAGACTTGTATACTCACTTCACTTTCTTTCACACTCTTAGTCTTGTTTATAATGTACCCAAAAAATCACCTGAGTACCTGTGGAAAAAAAAATCCCTTATATCCCACTCACTATGGGCACAAGTCTTTTTTATAAAGAACTTGAATATGTATTTCACCTTGTCTCAATCTTTGTAGATAACAAGTCTTTTATCAAAGAACTTGTATAAATATCTTATATAATATTTTTATTAAGAAACTCTATATGAAGAGTCTATCTTATCAATAATATCAAAACATGACCAAGTATGTGTATGTAGACTGTGTATGACAGTAATGTAGTACAAACAAAAAAAAATACAAAGACAAAGATACAAAACAATACAAATGGCAACACTGTTTTAACCAAAAATGTGTAGAGAAATACACAAGAAAGGAGAGACCTACAGAATACAAACAAAACAAATCGACAATCAAAACTGAAAAGCAGACAAAATATTACAAAAACAACGTTAAGTACAATTACATCACAGCTAACATCAATAGCGACCAATTGTCACTAGCAAATTTCCAAATTAAGAAAATTTGCACCTACAGAACGCTTACAGTAAGCCTCGATCAAGTGGCATATTTACCGTAAGACCCACCAACCGAAAAACCCGCAGAAAAATACACCAAAAACAGTAGAAGTAACATAAACATATAGCAATCAATTTCAATGTGTTGCAGAACAAGTTCAGTCACAGCTGAAACTAAAATAAATTCCTTGCTCCTTGCGAACACAGAAACGAAATGTCAAACGCGCACTGAACGTCAAATCCACTGTAACATAAAGTGGTATTCACGAACCAAAGTTACTATGACCTTCTCAAATTAGGGCTTGCACATTGAATGTTTACTATTTTCACGTACTGTTTACAGACACTTGACCTCCAACAATGTAGCTTGAATGCTCTGACCTAGAAAAGTCTGTTGTTGAATGAAACGTGTAACAACCAGCAGTACTGTTTACAATAGGAACCCGCCTTCTATGCAGTTATGGTCCACGTAGCAAATGCCTAGTAGTTAACTTCAGTACATGTCTTGTTATGCTTTATGTAGCATTATAATATAAATGCTCGTACTGTTTATTTGGGTCAACCGTTGATGACCTATATCTGTCCTGTTGTAGCCAAAACTTGCAAGTGTAGAATTAGCGCTGTGTGTTACGGCTGTCCCGTGTGTAGCTTAGACCCACAGATCAGAAGTGTAATGTGTACTTGTCCTTCTTGTAACTTTCTCGACAAAACTGGAGACATCATACATGTAACAGCCAACCAGGAATGTAAATTTCTGGATCCATAAATGTCAACAATAATGTCAAATGCTCGCTCTGTTCTTTTTAAACCCACAGATCTGGTCCATCAGAAATGTAAGTTTCTAGGCCACATTGGCGACAAGAAATGTATCATAAGAGCCCACGTAACTGGTCCACCAGAAATGTAACTGTCTTTTTTTTTTCTTGTTGATGTGATCACTGGCCCAAGACAGTATACATGTTGTTAGATGTGTAGTGCGAGCGTATGATGAATTGAGTGTGGGTGCGAATGAAGACGCGAATGTGTTTAGGCTCGTATAGATGTAGATCCTGCAACCCATACTCTCACATGCAGTAATCAAGGATGCTTTGACACTGCAGGCATGTTTCAAGACATTTATTGACGGGAACACACATAATATCAACAGGAACAGTCAGTGTAACAAGGTCATGCTGACCTGACATCGATAGGTATACATTTGGCATTCAAAAAGGTAAACATCAGAATAGACGTGCATGGTCAATAGCAAAGTTCTTCGATAATGACAGTTCGTAGCGTCGCCCTTGGCGTCTCTGACTAAACGCGTCAGATGCCTTAGTTACTTTGACACACAGGTGCAACTTGGCACTCCCCGCCAATTGCACATATCAGGCTGTAGTATAATAGCCGAAAGCACAGGCCTCGTTCTGACGTCGGCCGTGTACTTCTGTTAAATAGGTTATCATCAACCCTGCAGTAATACTTATTGTAGATAGAAGTTCCGCCAATCTGCGGCTCCCACAATATATCTTCGTCACTGGATTTCTGGACAATATAAGACTAACAGTCTTGGATGGCTACCTCGAGCACAAATATATAAGTTCTGAAATGGCGGATCAGTGAACTGCTGTTCACCCTAGGTAATCCTTTACATGTTCTGCCACCGAAAAGCGTAATAATGCATAAAGGTCGGTATTACCTGGCAAATGAATCCTCAGAACATCACAAGGAATTATGTCGTCATCCCGACGCACAGAGATTCACTGGGGAAAACTGCCATAGCAGTTACTTCGAAGATTCTCCCCGAAAAACAATGGACTCTTGGTCCCTTCAGAAAAACAGGACCTTCCCGGCTTGCCGGAAGTATATCTCACTCCCGCTTAAAAAACCTTCCCATAGGCCTACGCCGAACTGTCAACCTCTGACCCTAAAGGTCAAACACAATGAATGAATAAACAAGGGAAGACAACCCCTAATCAACCTGACATCGCAGGTAAAGACACAATTATACTTATGATACAAACATAAGCAAATAACTTGACAGATGACTCCGTCGAAAATGACAGCAACAATCATCATCACTTTTTTTCCCATGAAACATGGGGCTACCACTGTATTTGGTCCCCTGTCACATACTCCTGTAGTGGTTGTTTAAGATGCATTTTGTTTTACATGGTGAGGTTGCCAGCTTCATGCACAACATCATATTATTTATCTTGTTTGACATTCCTGAGAAAGAAGTAGTCTTCGCCATTTTCATTTATGGCTCCAGTTCTCTTCTGATAATGATCAGAATGTTATCATTATATAATTTAAGCTCATGCATCCATTTTTTTTTTTCTGCAGGAAAAGCACGTAGCTTACGTGAACATAATGATGTTGGCGTGGCAGAGTTTGATGAGGATGCATATGGTGTCAGTCCTCGCCACAGTACACCTTGGGAGAAACAAGTCTTTCCACAAACATTAGCCTGGAAGTCAGAAGAAGCATCTAATCTTTTTACTGATGATTCAGATGTTGTTAGTTCTGAGCATATATTCAAAGAAGATGTGTCTGTTGATGTTGATGCTTTCGGTGTCGTGAAAAAAGGCTCTCATATTTTGTCACGCAATATCAAAGTTGAGCTGACTGATGGACATCATACATTCTCTGTTAATAATGGTAACATATTTCATCATCCATCATCATTATCATCTCCTTTTTCCATTCCTGATGGAGCATGGAGACACCACTTCGGATGGCTCCCTTAAGGAAACCTATGCCAGAGCACAACCTCTTGCAGCAGTGGTTTTGTTAGTAGTTTAAAGCTTTACAGGGATTCAAATAGCCTTGAACTGACTACTGCTTTCTTTGAGAACATTCAAGTGGACGTCTGAGAGTGTAAGAAGAAGAAGAAGTTAGTATTTTATTTTTCATGATGAGGTTGCCACGTACGACATGGCTAAAGGAGTAGGCATTCTGTTCTTTCTTAGTCTCTTTAGAGACCCCCCTGGGACTACACAGGGCTAATTTTATACGGTGATGTAAATATTCCCTACCATCTGTATATAAGAATGCCCCAAGAGGTTCTGGTGCGGGGGTGTGAGGGGACTAAAAAAATAGGTTTACTGCTACCAACCTGCATATCATAAGAGCTGACTAAAGGTTAGGTTGTGCACGGCACTGGTAACCTCCTCATGTAAAATAGACTGTTACATAATTCATCACTACAAAAAAGAAATACAATGCTTTGGTATGGTCTTCCGGTAATCTTTACCGTTAGACTAGTAAATTATAGAGTGACCTTCCCTTGTAATGTTTGTTCTTGTTTTTGTAAATGTTATGGTCTATCACTCCAAGACATTAAACAATGCCACAACAAATGGCAGATAAATTACAGCTTTGAAGAGCCAACTCACAAAAAAACAACGAGGTAATACACTATATAGAATGACAAACACTATATACCCTAATTATAACCCATATGAGGTTGAACTGAGTATCCCGTGCACATGACAAACACCAAAACCAATCCAAAAAGGGGAGGTCACTATAATTTACTAGTCTAAAAGTAAAGATAACCAGTCTCCTTGTATAGGGCCATCTGCAACATTAACATCATGCTTATTTAACCGTTTGATCATTATGGATGAGTCCACTAATTAGGGGTTGTCACTGTCAAGTTGTTACACCTGAGTGACTTGTCTCTGAGGAACTCATCTTGCACTTTCTCCCCATTTTTACATTTACTATCATCATTTTCTCTCTTACTCCTTATAGCATGGAACCATCACTGCAGATGGTCCCCTTGCAGGAAACCTGCATTAAAGCATTCATGTGCTCCCGTAGCAGTGGTGTCTGTAGTAATGTGTTTCACATCTTGAGTTTGGCAGCCCCATGAACAGTCTTCTATTAGTTACCTCTAACAACATGCTTGAGGAAGCAGTAGTTCTACTCATTGTCTGGTTAGAGACTCCTGGGCACCACACAGTTCATCTAGTAATATCACCATCATTTTCTTTTGCACTCCTTACAGAGCATATAACCTCAACTGCAGCTGGTCCCCTTACAGGAAGCCTGCACCAAATATTCACATTCTCTTTTAGCAGTGGTTTCTGTGACAATTTGTTTCACATGATGAGGTTGCCAGTTCCATGCACAGTATAATATTAGTTGCAGAAGAGAAAAATCAAGCATAGCCAGAGTTGCCCTTGACTGGAACCCACAGGGGAAAAGAAGAGTGGGGAGGCCAAAGAGAACTTGGAGAAGAACTGTTGAAGAGGAGGCTAGGGAAATTGGAATGACTTGGGCACAGCTGAAAAAGACAGCCCAGAATAGAAATCGATGGAGAGCAACTGTTTCTGCCCTATGTTCCACAGGGAATGAAAAGGAATGATGATGATAATAATATTAGTTGCCTTGTACAACATGCATGAGCATCTTTTAATATAGTCCATCTATAAATAGTTCATTAGAACCATTTCTCTGGGCCCTTGAATGTATGTGATAACATTAATATAATGGAAGCAGACCTATGTTCTGGCGCAGGGGTTAACAAGTAAAACAGGGAAGCAGGAAGTAAATGAGAACAACTTCAATGTCCAAGGCTGTGAACACAGATGTAGCAACAGATATTTGCTAGGTCAGGAAGGATATCCACACATTGAGAATGCCCCCACAAACATAGCAAGAACGAAAGAGCAACAGTGACAAATAATGGGATTTACCAGAGTCTGTCATTTATGACACACATCATTTTTATTTACTTTGTTATGGATTTAATTTAGGTCTCGCTTTCTTGTCTGTACTGTTTGTTTGTCCCTAATTAAGACCTTGTAGTTGTAATGCAGGCAATTTCTTTGTCTATTTTCCTGGTGAGACACACATAACTTGTTTTCGCTAACATCACTGAAAAATGGTGAGAACCAAAAAAAAAAAAAAAAAAAAGCAATGTAGCGTTGTGAACACCTTCCAATTCACCATAAGAACAATTAAATCACTTAGCCATTTATTAAGTCACTCAACCAATTACCACATCAGCTTTTAAATAAACCAGGTTAGTGGAACAATGCTTTGGTAAATGATTTGAGAGATAATGCGGATGTTCGAAGTAACCTTTTATTATGCACAATCCTGCCATTTACAACAAATTGCAACAGATATCACCACAGCAAGAGCACTTCAAGTGCTCTAGAGCACTCTTCTTGCTTGGAGGTTACTGCAGAGTTAGTACCATGCTACGATAAGGATACAAACAGGTAGGTATGAATGGATAGATGACTCAAATTGAGCTGATGTTAACCTATTTTGTTAAACTCTTTCTACCCCCACAAACCACATGGTGCACCACAGTATAGTGCATTATTCTTAGAGAATTTAGAGGCACAGTGGTAAGAGCACTTGCTTCTCGAGGCAATGTTACCAAGTTTAAACCAGGTTGCATCACACGTCAGTCCAGCTGTAAATGAGTACCTGACTGTGCTCTTTATTAAGGGAAGACAAAGGCAGCAAGGAAGGGAATCGGCCATCCCTTCTCTTAAAGCTGAGGCCTAGTATTGGTGAAGTCTCTATCACTTCACTCCCCTATGGCAGTATCTGCTGTGAGACAACCATTACCTTTATTTTCCCATCAGCCACCTGATGTGCCCATTTTCCTATAGTGAGACTTTATCATGTCTGCAATTTAAATGATGAAATAATAATAATAATAGCCACATCAGTCATAATTGACTATGGGAATGCGCACCTTAGGTGACAGCCCCTAGCTGCATATTTTCCTGGTGTTCCTTTCAATGTTTTCTCCTCTCTTCTACTTTCCGTGAGAGCTTCATTTCGCCCAATCTGAGGTGGCGCCGTAGAGAGCACCGCCACTTGGTGCAATCGGCAGCTTCATCCTCCCAGGTTGTTGGATTTATGTCCAGTGCCCTCATGTTTCTTTTGCACACATCTTTGAACCTCAGCTATAGTCGCCTAACTGTTCTTTTACCATCTACCAGTTGTCTATAGAATATATCTTTCGGGACATATGGCGGACATGACCAAGCCAGCATAGTCTGCGGTGTCTAAGTAGTGTATACATTAATCGGCGTAAAAAAACTTGTTGCATATAAAGACTGACATTTCAGAAATATTCTTTAGGCAATTTACAACAATATATATATATATATATATATATATATATATATATATATATATATATATATATATATATATATATATATATATATATATATATATATATATATATATATATATATATATATATATATATATATATATATATATATATATATATATATATATATATATATATATATATATATATATGTATATGTATGTATATATATATATGTATGTATGTATATAATGAAATATTTTATCCTTAGTATATTTGCTTACTGTTTTAAAACACCACTTGTGACCAAAAAAACTGGTATCCATCTCTGTGCCTGGGAAAAATCTAAGAATCGTTTGGAACAGAAAGTGTTAATGTCACTTTGTGTGTACACTTCAGAAAGTTTTAACTTAACAAAATATTTGTTAACTCCCATTAGACAGCCATAACTTGTATACATGTTCATGTCAAATATTGTATCTGTTGAAGGTCTATCTTAATCTTCAAGTATCATGCCTGGTAGCATAGGCGATCATGTCTCTCCACAATTTCCAGTCTCCAGTACTGTTTATCAGTAGTTTCTACGTCAGGATGTCAAACGGTCCAGTATCTTCTGTCTTTGTTGTCCTGTCTCTTTTTCCTTCAGTTTGTCCTGTTGTCACGAGTAGTATATTTCAGCTTTTATCTTCTCATTACATGCCCAAAGAAATTATGAAGATCTATTCAAGTAATTATTACAATAATATGCTGTCACTTGATATGAAAAGTTTTAAAAAATTGTTTTGTTGTGTTTGTGTTTTCACATGCAAGTGTGTGATTTTTTAAAATAATTAATTTAGCCTACAGTTACATGACTTTGATTTTTTGTTTCAAATTTTATAAAGTATACTTATTTTTGTTATACTGCTTTTTTACAGTTTCAGTACACGCTTTAATTTTTTGTATTCCATCACTAAATGTTGCTTCACAAACCATCACCACATTTGTCTTTGTTCTTTAGTTACACATATTATCCATTAAATGATTGAGTAACCCCCAATGTTGCCATAAAGCACTAAATATGTGTTCACACTATGTACATTCTGTGGCTGTATTGATTTCTGAACAAGCTTAGAACAAAAATCTGTACTGGAACTCTGCCAGTTGTCAATAATTTGATCTTTGTATTTATTGATTTACAATCACAGAACAAAATTTTGCGCTGGAATGCAATCAGGCATCAGTAACATGGTGTCTTGTTTTCTGTATCTTATAGAATGATGATATATTTATTGTTTTATGTATCTTATAGAATGATGATATTTTTATTGATATTTTTATTGTTTTCTGTATCTTCTAGAATGATGATATATTTATTGTTTTCTGTATCTAATAGAATGATGATATATTTATTGTTTTCTGTATCTTATAGAATGATGATATATTTATTGTTTTCTGTATCTTATAGAATGATGATATATTTATTGTTTTATGTATCTTATAGAATGATGATATTTTTATTGATATTTTTATTGTTTTCTGTATCTTCTAGAATGATGATATATTTATTGTTTTCTGTATCTTATAGAATGATGATATTTTTATTGTTTTCTGTATCTTATAGAATGATGATATTTTTATTGTTTTCTGTATCTTATAGAATGGTGATATATTTATTGTTTTCTGTATCTTATAGAATGATGATATATTTATTGTTTTCTGTATCTTATAGAATGATGATATATTTTTATTGCTCTCTGTATCTTACAGAATGATTATATATTTTGTTATTTCAGTTTGCCTATTTTATACTGGGGTTATTGTGTGCATTTATGTGTGGGGGCATTAGTGATTATGTATGTGCATGTTTATGTACACATATATATATATGTGTGTGTCTGTGTTCATCATTCATTACAATTCAGCTCCCTAAGGAACATGGGCTTTCAGCAAATTAACATCAAATTCTTCTGTCCAGTGCCATCCACTCAAGGTCTTTTCATGACTTCTTTATCGCTGTCATTGCTGTCCTCCCCCCCCCTTCTGCACGTGTTTTCATCCTCCCTCTTACCCAGGGGTTCCAGAACAGTCACTGTCTTCTGGTCTTTCAGCAAGTTTCCTCAGTGTATGTCATATCCATCACTAATGTCTTCATCTTATCTCTTGTTGTTCCACAGGCTATTTGTCTTGTTCTTGTCCTCACTTCCAGTTTGGTGTCCTTGTCATACTATACCAGTCCTTCTACACACAAATACATATATGTATATATTCACTGCAAGTGTCATGGCTGTTGAGGTAGGTGCTTGAGGTCTAGTGGCTGTCTCAATGTATGATCTACTGAAACGTTGGGTTTGAAAGGAGTCAAGATCAATTGCACTTAAGATAATCAGTGAAACTGCAGAAAGGGCATCATGCTAGTTGTCGAACAACTGCAACAGGCTATGGAATTCAGGACAGTAATTTATTTTCAACATAAGGGTTACTTTCACAATTGCCTCCAGCTGACAGAAAAACAGGAGTGAAGTTGAAAGCTGCAACCAAGGTTAAGTGGGTTAAATTCTTTGCACAAGACAACAGGAGGTTGACACTTGGGAGTCACGACCCAAGTGCGCCCCCCCCCCCCTTTAGAGTGTAAAGGAGATTAAGGGGCTGAAACACTTGATCGATGGGGGGACAACCTCTGATGATCAGATTGCCTCCTGTTGTATTGCTCTGTATAGTTTCCTATCATCATCATCAAACATACACACATACGCACACACCTTCATAGATCGGTGTTTGTGTTTGATAGAATGATTGATACACACACACAGTTTATGTAATTTTATGAAGCATCACACGATGAACAGTTTAAATTCAAGTGCACTGTGCTTTTCATTTATGTTTTTGTGTGGAATACAATATCTGTTGCCATTACTAATTTACAAATGGGTGTTAATAAAGAATAGGATCTGTGAGCTCTTGTATTAAACTGTCATCTGAGTTGGATCATTTTTTTAACTTCAAATACTTGTTGTAATACGATTGTCCGGTTGGCTTAGCGATTAGAGGATTTTTCATGTTCTGTGATGCCTCTGGCATCACAGTTTGATGCCTCTGGCATCACAGTTATTGTGTTTTGGGGTGAAAACCTAGAGTCATGCTTCTGTAGATCCAGATGCAAATGGTTACCTGACTCTGCTGTTGAGTTAGGGAAGGCAAAGGCAGCAAGGAAGGGAACTGATCACCTCACCTCATAATGCTGGACCTAGTACAGCAAAGTCTCTAACACTTCACTTCTTCATGCCAGTATGTGCTATGGAACCATTTTTTTAAAACTTAACTGACAAATATCAGTGGAACAAGAGGGGAGGAGAAGATGCTGGCATTGGATAGGAAACACATTGAGAAAACTAATTGATAGCATTACAAGGTAGTACTAGTTCTGGACATCCTAGGGTAAGAGAAACAGAGGAAGGTTAAAAACAGCACACAGAGAGGAAAACTGGAGGCTGCCAAAGAAGGGGATAATGAAGACATGAAAAAACCTAGAACGGATGGCACAGGACCGAAAGGCTTATCATGTGTTTGCTGAAAGCCTATGCTTCATGGGAAGGTAATAGGTAATGTATGAATATGAAATTATAAAACCATCATAATAATAATAGCCCCTTCAGCCATAATTGACTATGGGAATGTGCCCAACTGTTCTTTTGCTATCTGGCAGTTGTTTACTAACTGTCCACGATTCTATAAAATGAAGAGTATTTTATGCAACAATTCTTTGTCAATGGAAGTAAGAAAGAGAGTTCTTCAGTGTTATTTAGAAAATGAACCCATTCCACCCGCAAATAAGGTGGAATGGGTTCGTTTTCTACACAAGACAACAGGAGGCTGAGACACTTGGGAGTCATGATCCAGGTGGGCCCGCTCCCCTTAGAGTGTAAAGGAGAATAAAGGGCTGAAACACTTGTTCGACGGGGGGGACTTATTCTGATGATCAGATTGTCTCCTGTTGTATGAGTTTGTGCATAGGGATGGCAACCTTATCATGCCAAATAAGTTGCTATAGAAAGTACATAATTGTAGTGAAGACTACTTTACACAATTATGTCTTAGGGCTGTCAATGAAGCTAATAAATTGTTATAAATAGAACAAATATGGAAGTTTGCACACGCAGTTCACTAGCGTTGGGTAATGTAAAAAAATAGAATGACTCTTAATTGAATGAGCTAAATTTTCAGATTTCCGTCTTTATACTTTAACTGCTGTTGTTTAAGTGAGCTATAGAAAATGTCAGACGGGTAGCAATCAGACCTGTGGAAGTTGTTTTGATGTATGGCAGTAGAAGGAACAATGCGCTCGTGGTTTCCCCTCGCCTTCTTCAGACATGACGAATAGAGTTGTCTAAGTAAAAGTATTGTGCCATAAGTTGAAATGCATTTTATGCAACAGATCTTTGTTAATGAAAGTAAGAGAGGTCTTCTGTGTTGTTCAAAGCATGACATGGAGAATCAGTGAGTTAGCTATACAATTCCATAGAGGCCATAAAGATGTGGATTAAGAATACAGAGGCAGCTAAAAAGAAGCCAATGCCCAACAGAATTTAATAGTCAAATCAGAAGAAATCAATCCAATACTAGGCAGTTTGGCAACGTGGCATAGAAAAAAAGTCAGCAACAGAACTGACATACTACACTGGAGACAGGAAGTTGTGGAGAAGCGTGGCCACCTAAGCCAGATGGCATTGAGCTGAAGAAGACAAGGAAGATAAACCAGTCTGATTTTTTTTTTTTTTTTTTTTTAGATATTATTTATGATTACAAAGTGACTCTTCTTCATTCCACGTGGCAACTTTGGATATGTAAAAGATGACGTGTACAAAACATGACAAATTTTGAAACCAAGAGCCAGGGATCGAGACCTTCAGGACGACCCATACTTCGCTAGGAGGACAACATTAGACAATCTCTGAAGGACCAAGGACTAGATTGGAACCAGACCAGGAGAAAGACAGCCGATAGGTCAGTATAGCGCTCTCTGTGGCAAACCTCTACACCCCAGGGGAGAAGGGGAATGACTAAGTACGTAAGCAGGTATACAAAATAATAATAATTCTCAGTCAACAGTTTTCTGGCAAAATATATTTTTTTTTCATTTCTATAGCTTGTTTCTTTCTTGCATTTTTGTTTGAATTTAAAGGTGTAAAGAAATTTCTTTCATCAGAAAAAATGTTCTGTTTTCCTTCAACGCGTCAGGAAACTATTGTTTACGCCACCGCAGATTATCTTTAATGTTGATAATAATTCCGAATTAACATTACAGTTGATAAATATAGGGCTTTAGTTGGACCTGTACACAAATGTAGACAGGGACTGTACAAATTAAAATCTTGCTTGAACTTACTAGACATAGGCAATAGAAATGTTTCACGTTAAGCCAATCAAACCTCATTGACGGACAATGAAGACAACAATCTCCTACACTTCTCCAAGCTTAAGATCAAATCATCAGTTCCGTTTACGAATGGAAATTAGCTTCAAGCTTATCCCCAATCTTCCCCATGCCTTTCTTAATGGCAACAACAGGCTGTTCTCTGCTCACCTTTTTAATATTTGTCCTCATTTAAAACATTGTTCTCATCTTGAGTCAACCTTTCATTCTATAAAGGTGTTGAATCTCTTCTTATTTTGTGATTTTCAATAAAACGTCATATCACCTTATTTGTCCAGAGCATTTTATTGGCCGAATTTGGATCACAGTCATTTTTTTTTTTTTTACAACGAGACCTTCAGTACCTTGCTTCTTTCATAATAAAATGCCTACTTTTGTCTTTATATCAACATTTCATCAATAACAACAACAACAACAACAACAACAACAACAAAGAGGGGGGGGGGGGAGGTAAAGTTAAGACCATTGCAGATACTGCTGTAGGGAAGTGTGGTGTTGTCACCTTTTTTTTTTTTTCTCTTCCTCGCATGAGGTCGCATTGACACCCGCCCAAACCCGGCTCTGGTCAAGACCACATGTCCCAACACAAGAAGACCCAATGACAACATGTCACTGTAGTAATCTTCTGTGTTCTCACACAAAGGACCTAATGACACATGAATGTCACTGTACCGGTCCCTGTGTCTAGACTTTTTTTTTTCCTCGCATGAGGTCGCATATTTTTCCTCGCATGAGGTCGCATTGGCACCCGCCCAAACCCGGCTCTGGTCAAGACCACATGTCCCAACACAAGAAGACCCAATGACAACATGTGTCACTGTAGTGATCTTCTGTGTTCTCACACAAAGGACCAAATGACACATGAATGTCTTTTTTTTCCTCGCATGAGGTCGCATATTTTTTCCTCGCATGAGGTCGCATTGGCACCCGCCCAAACCCGGCTCTGGTCAAGACCACATGTCCCAACACAAGAAGACCCAATGACAACATGTGTCACTGTAGTGATCTTCTGTGTTCTCACACAAAGGACCTAATGACACATGAGTGTCACTGTACCGGTCCCTGTGTCTTGACACATGATCCCAGCCAAAAGCTGGATATTTTTTTCCCCCCTCGCATGAGGTCGCATAGGCACCCGCCCAAACCCGGCACTGGTCAAGACCACATGTCCCAACACAAGAAGACCCAATGACAACATGTGTCACTGTAGTGATCTTCTGTGTTCTCACACAAAGGACCTAATGACACATGAATGTCACTGTACCGGTCCCTGTGTCTAGACACTTTTTTTTTCCCCTCGCATATTTTTTCTCGCATGAGGTCGCATTGTCCCCGCCCAAACCCGGCTCTGGTCAAGACCACATGTCCCAACACAAGAAGACCCAATGACAAACTGTGTCACTGTAGTGATCCTCTGTGTTCTCACACAAGGGACCTAATGATACATGAATGTCACTGTACCGGTCCCTGTGTCTAGACACATGATCCTTTTTTTTTTCCTCGCATGAGGTCGCATTGTCCCCGCCCCAAACCCGGTCAAGACCACATGTCCCAACACAAGAAGACCCAATGACAAACTGTGTCACTGTAGTGATCCTCTGTGTTCTCACACAAGGGACCTAATGACACATGAATGTCTTTTTTTTTTTTTTTTTTTTTTCCTCGCTTGAGGTCGCATATTTTTTCCTCGCATGAGGTCGCATTAGTACCCGCCCAAACCCGGCCCTGGTCAAGACCACATGTCCCAACACAAGAAGACCCAATGACAAACTGTGTCACTGTAGTGATCTTCTGTGTTCTCACACAAGAGACCTAATGACACATGAATGTCACTGTACCGGTCCCTGTGTCTAGACACATGATCCTAGCCAAAAGCCGGATTTTTTTTTTTTCTCCTCGCTTGAGGTCGCATATTTTTTCCTCGCATGAGGTCGCATTATCCCCGCCCAAACCCGGCTTTGGTCAAGACCACATGTCCCAACACAAGAAGACCCAATGACAACATGTGTCACCGTAGTGATCTTCTGTGTTCTCACACAAGAGACCTAATGACACATGAATGTCACTGTACCGGTCCCTGTGTGTAGACACATGATCCCAGCCAAAAGCCGGATATTAGGGCGTTGGGTTTGACAGAGCGTTATTTATGCTTCAGGCAAGGTTTAGATGAGCAGTGATTCGGTTTAAGTAAAGTAAAAGAGTGTGAAAAAATGGTTTGGAAAATATGAATAAGATTGGGATACGGACTATTTGTCTTAGTTGAAGGGAGATAAAATGTGTATAGGGATGTTTTTGTAAAAAGGGAGGAAACTCTGTAAGTCACGGTTGGTAAAAAACGAGACTGAATTAGACTTAAGCAGGTGTGGTGAGTCCACAGTTATGGTTGAAAAAATTAGCATAAGATGATTTTCGTAGTAAGCCTTAAAGAAGAGAGTATGAGGTTAAGGTAAACCATCAAAGGGAGACAACGGAGAATTAAGTCCCTTGTAGGTTTTAGTCAGCTGAGAAGAAAAAAACGAAGGGGAGTTTTAAAAAATAACAGAAGACAGTTCACTGAGTTGACCTACGTTGTAAATAAGCATGAGCATGTTTCAGTGAGTGGAAATAAGGTGGACCAATCGTTTTAACTGGAAAACAGGGACAGATGAGTTGACAATGAATTAAGAGACAGAGAGGCAGTGCGGGTTTGAAAGGCCGAAGCGGCAAGAGTGTGTTTCTGCCGGGCTCTCAAGTATGAACTCTGCGGGTGACAGAGATTTTTCTCAAACAGATTTATAGATCTAGCTTGAATAGCGGTAGCAATTCAGGAGATTAGAATGAACTGTGATTAAAGTATAAGTCTAGTATTTAGGAGTGATAGTAGGAATTGTGATTATTGTGAGGATTCTGTGTGATCACAGTAAGTATGCTTTTCCCTCATATTATATAAACAATCAGTATAAAAAGAAATATTGCAGATGTCCAGATGGGATACCACAAGGGTAATGACGCTTACAATTAAGCGAGAGCATCATAAGAAGAGATGTTGCTGAAGGTACAAGATTGACTACTACAATGTGGATAACTTTTGACTAAGTAAGAGTCTAAGAAGAGACAGAAAAGAACATTAATCAGATAGCCACACTGGGCTTTTGCACAAATGAATTATGAGACATCGTCAGTGATCAGTATGACGAGTAAGGGACTGAAGGGTGATGACATTTAAGAGATAACTCATGCGCGCTCTCTCTCTCTCAGGTGTAAGTATATGGATGCTGCTGCTGATGCATCTAATTATTGATTTGCATATATGAATTATAAACTGATTGTAAAGATAAATAATTGAGATAAACCTGACCGGGTTGGTCAGGAGAGAATAAGCTCACAAAGAGTTAATGAGGTATTTGGAAGAGGCCTGAGAAGATAATGAGGTATTTGGAAGAGGCCTGAGAAGATATGAATCACTGAAGGAATAATTTGCGTGGACTATACCTGAATATGTTTGCAAGAAGAGAATTGTATATTTGCATATGAGGTAGCAGTTATGAAATGATTGTAACGGAGATTGTACCATATACCTACTATTGTAAATGGAAATTATGATATGTAAATAAAACAGTTTTTGATGGACACCACACAAGTTGGGCTCAGTCGGTAAAGATTGTTGTGTGGAAGTGTAAACAAAGTGTTAACATGGAGAAAGAAACCACTACACGAAGTTAGTCACTGAGTAACAACTAAGAAGGGATAGAACGAGTTTTGGGTTGGGAAGACGAACCATATCTCATCCAGGAATTGCCACCTCTGGCGGTGATATGGCCAGTACATAAGATATTAACTTACTTGGAAGATATGTCAATAGAAGAGATTGACAACTTGAGGATAGTACAATTAGGCCTGCAATCAGCCACCTAGTTAAATCCCACCACTGCCACGGTTACAGTGTTAGAGACTTTACTAAACTAGATCCAGCTAGCTCCTGTGGTCACCAGTTCCCTTCCTCGCCGCCTTTGCTTTCCTTAACTAAAGAACATAGCACGGTACCCATTTACATCTGGGTAGCTGGAGCGTGATGCCTCCGTGTTTCCAACCCGATACGTTTGCAGAGAGAGACGAGCGCTCTAACCACTCTACCGATGGGACAATATACAACTTTTTTTTAAATTCCGTGTTCCTTGTGGATATTTCTATGTCATACAGCAATTATGAGTATTTATTATTACAATTGATGACATATTTTTAATTTGTTCCTTAAACGATGCGTGGTTAAAATGATTATAATAGCTAAACAATAAAATAAACTACATGATTTAAAGACAACACAGCAAACAAGAATACATAAGTTTGAATTAACGTGATGCAATGTTTTCTATCTTCACGCGCTATGTTAACTGACGTATGCGATCAATTTCTCTCTGGAACTCCCTGTCTCTGTATGTTTCTTAATTCTCTAGTCAGCAGTGGTTCCCAAAGTGGGCGGTACCGCCCCCCTGAGGGCGTTGGGAGGATCCAAGGGGGCGATACGGAAAAATTGGACCACATGGGGGCGTTCGGTATTAAACAAGGGGCATTCAGTAGTAAGGGGTGGTCGAGGATTTGACAGGCTAAATTCGGTATATATTTGATAATTAAATGCATTATACTATCTGAAAAATAAAGTAGCATTGTTAGCGGAGGGAAATCAGTTGTCGATTTTATAGACAACACCAGAGAGGCGGGGACGAGATAGGAAAGATACGGATGGTTGGATTACTAGGATCATTAAGTTTCACCTCTACGTGCCATCCTGAGCTCAAGTAACCAGCGCTGATCATCACTTGTAATCGGGAACTGCTACGAAAGCGCGGATAACGAAGAACCTATTGTCCGTTTGGTCACTCCTGAAGGCAGAGAAAGAAACAACGAGAAATCTGTGGTTAGCTCACTAAGATTTACTGATTTAAACAAAATCTTTGGAAGGTGAAAACCATTTCTTAATAGTGTTTACTAGTAATATGGGTTTTGCCATTGGCAAGGTGTGTCCGAGTGTACTTTCCGCTGGCAGCAGACAAAATTAGATACCTGCTGGTGTTTCAGAAAGGACCGACTTTGCACTGTTACGCATTTTATTGTCTCCGTATTTACGGGAGATAGTGGTAACAAGATATTCGCGGCATGTTAATAAACAAGAGTGTGATGAAGTACTGAGATTCTGCCTTTCAAATGGCCCATGTCTTTTTCTCCTTGCAATTTTTTTTTCATTTTTATTTCTAGGAGGGATTACAGGTAATTCACCCCATGTTTCTTCTCCTCCTATTATGTACGTTTTTCAGAGTGAGATCACGATGGAGTTTTATCTCATCTCGTTTATGTTTCTTCTCTATGACTAGTAGGTGGAGTTTAGAGTCGGTGTGTAGGAAATTGTTGCAGTTGTATTCTAGAGGAATGACTCTACGTAGAGTCTAGATCAGATTTGCACCAGGTTCTTGTTTTTAAAGATATGGCATGCAGCTAGACGCATTTTTCGGGATTTTAAATAAGGCGGTCATTTTTGCTTCAATTGGCAGTAGAGGGCTGAGTACGATATCCCGTTTCTTTGTCGATTATAGATTTCCTTTCAGTGGGACATTCGAATTTGGTAAGCATAATTTTAGCGTGGTACAGTTGACATTCAAAAATCCGGCCATCGATAATCCGGTTCCTTCAGATTTCCGGCATAGATTTCGGAGCGCATTTTTAAATTTACCGCGTTGGCGCGCCACTGTTTTCTGGAGCAGTTTATGTTTTGATGCAGCTGTTGGGTCTTGCTTGCACGTGTTAACAGGCATTCCTGCTCATTCCTTCCCATTTTATCATTTATTTGCTGCTGTATAGCCCCATTATGGATTCAGCATTGAAGGAATAGCGGTATTTAAGATGGTTTAAAAGTTGAGATGTTACGGGCGTGCTTTGGATTATTTCAAAGTAGGTCTGTAGAGAACCCGCATCTGTGATTTATGGTAATGTACAGAATGGCGGGAGCGTGTGTAATGTGTATTTTCATTGAGAGGTTATTCTGAGTTATATAGTTACATATATATTTAGACGGGAGCACGTGGGTGCTATCATTCAATGAATATTTATGCAGGAGCACGTGGTTGTAACTACAGGGTAATTGTTAACCTGGGTTATGTATAACGGTTGGGCTGTATGCAGATGCTAGCATAAACTGGTTATACGTTATTGTTTAGGCATTCGTTGCTCTGTGTATTCAGAAGACGTGAGATGTACTTTTAAAGGAAATAATATTTGTATTATCAGTTTGAATGTGATTTAAATTCATGTACGGGAACTTTAATGATTCCTAGGGAGGGCTATTGTATTTGTGGTAACAGTGCTGAATTTAGTGACAGTGTAGAAGTGGGTCACAGTATTTTTGCACAGGTAGGGCCCAGTGAGAAAAACTGTTGTGTTTCAGAATTAGTCTTGCAGAACAAGTAGATCGGGGGTCAGTAATGTTTACTTTGGACTCAGGTAGAGAAGGGAACAGTGGGGGAGCGGACTTCTTTGGCATGATTACGTTTGTATGGTGGTACATACCGGGAATAGAACGAGGGAGGTATTGTACTATGGGAGTTAAGTGTTAAAGACTTGGGACTTAAGTGTTAAGTCAGGGAGTTAGTTGTTATATAGAAATGTATTATTAATGTGTTGTTCAGCTGTGCATTTTTCTATTCGTTTACATCGGGTAGCGGCGCACAGTGGGAAGAGTGAAAGTTGCCAATAACTTTCCCCACGGCAAGATTTGGCATCTCAGACAAAGAAGGGTTTGAGATTTTGCCAGAGGCGGACGAAGAATAGAAAACCCGTTTTCCCAGGCAGGGGAAGACAATTCTCTAGTGGAATAGGATTTGTTGGATAAATCCTGATCGCCGAGCTCGTTTTTGTTACACACGCAAATTTGGCATGCTGCCAGCGTCGTCGTAATTATTTCGCTTCGTCCCGGCCATAATAAAGCCGAAGGCCCATCACCCAGAGAGAGGTAATCGGGCAGGTAAATTCAGATGTGTTAGGAGAAGCCAGCTACATTTCCAGTCCAGAATCCATGGGGGTTCTTTTAAACCTTAGTCATCAATTCCAGAATTGTGGAGAGAGAAAGGGTGAACATACTCTCTACAGGGGTCAGCGCAGATAGGCAGAACTGATACAGTTTTGTTCCAAGTATAGCAGATGACAGTTGCTGAAGTTTAGTCTACAGTTGCTATAGCAGATAGACAGAACTGAGAGCAAGTTTATTTAAGAACATAGCAGAGGTCAGCTGCTGAAGGTTTAGAAGAGTTAGTTGTCTAGCAGTGTTCGGGAGATTTCAGGATAGGCTGTGTAGAAACGAAGTCTGTGCAGAGATTGTGTAGACACTTCGTAGTTAAAATTAGAATTTAGAATAGCTATTTGAGTGGAGGCTTGACATCTGAGACCCCACCCAGTGCAGTGTGGTTTATCTTGTTTAATCTTAACTTCTTTTCCCATACAGGTGGAAATTGTGGGTGAAGGGTTTGGGATGAAAACTCATTGTAACTGCTGTACTTGATTTGTTTTCCAGGTGTGCACACACGCACTGTATTTCTTGAGACATGTATTTGAGTTTTTTTCTATGTGTAAATAAAAATTGTACATTATAGTTGGGATCAGTCACTTTATTTACGTACAGTAGCTATCTGTTGTCTGTATCGTTGTGTATTATCCCCCATAGGGTAGTTAGAGGTAGTTGATATTATAGCACCTAAGACGTCCGAAGTGGCGAGGGAAGAATCAACCTCGGTTCTTAACCTCGGAGCCAATAGTGTCAACTGTTCACATTTCACTATCATTTTCTTCTAAATCTATCTTTTCAGTCTTTCTTCTCACTAGGGTCTTGTCACTCACTATACGTAGATAGTCTCTAGTCTAAAACCATTTCGTGACAAAGAGTAAAAGTTCAATAGAGCCAAGTGTTTAATTAACGGTACTTGGCAGTAGAAAGAAATCAGTCTTTGAACCTCTGAACCGGCTTTCCTACCTTACATTCATACTTTCATAAATCGGCTGACGAGACGTACGTTTCTCATATATTGCATCTTGATGCTGCCTATGAGCTAAACCAACAAACTTTCTCGGCTCTTCTTGTGAACAGAGATTTCAAATAGGCTTGTACATGGTATCAAATTATTTCATCCTGTCGATTAGATAAGGTTTCAGCTAGCATCAATTTTACTAACACTAATTATTAATTTTGATAAAAATTGCCCATTTATTGAATGTTGTTGTTCAGTTCATTTATATTACATTCTTTTAATTCGTGCCCGGGGGCTTCTCAAATTGAATCTACGCCACTGGCTCCCAATCTTTAAAGCCTAAGGCCTATCTACAAAAGTAAATTTTTTAAAATATTATTTTTCATATTAAATAACTATTTTATTTTACTTTATGAAATTATTATTGGGTTACTTCAGTGTTGTTGTGGCTGTTTTTTTTTTTTTTTTGTAATTGTTTTTTTAAAACAATATGGCACATGTAGAACAAACCAAACAAAAGTGCAGACAGTACAGCGTGGAATATCTGGAATATGGATTTATTCCAGCACTAAATAACCAACAACTGCCTTTTTGTCTGTTGTGTGAGAGAGGGCCTTTTCAAATGAGGGGATATAACTTTCCAGACTCCTTGAACATTTAAAAACTATCAACACTGTGACGGTTTACGAGCTTCATTCAACATTTCATTGCTGATAGCTAAATCTGGAAAGCTCCACACAGTCGAAGAAAACATGATTATGCCAGCTATAAGGGAGGTTGTGAGTACAGTTATGCATAAGTCACCCTGAACAAATAATTCAGGCGATTCCACTCGGCAGTACCTCTTTTCAAAGAAGAATAGACGAAATGGCTGAGAATGTTGAAGACACATTGTGCAACATATTTAAAACAGCAGAATTTGCTTTTAAGCAATTTTTCAAAGAGAAGGAGATTCCGCTTACTAACGTTCTTGCTTAAGCAACAGATGGGGCACCATAAATGATAGGTTGTTACCGCAGGTTTATCGCTTTCTTAAAAGAAGATGTACCTGGACTATTTATAATGAAGATAAAAGTAGTCCCATAGCAGATACTGCCGCACGGGAGTGAAGTGTTAGAGACTTCACGATACTAGGTCCAGCAGAGGTGGGGTGACCAGTTCCCTTCCTCGCTACCTTTTCTTTCCCTAATTAAAAGGCAGGTACCCATTTACAGCTGGGTAGATTGGAACATGTCGGTACTGTGATTCTAGCCCGGCATCTTTGCTGTGAGAGACCAGCGCTCTAACCACTCAGTGTAATTCACATGCAACATCTTGTCGCAAAAAATCTAAGTGGTCGGCTTCACAACTCATTAAACTCTGTTATCACAGCGATTAATAAAATAAAGTCCCATGCTCTCAATTCTCCACTACTTCGTGAAAAGGAAATTGTCTGAGTTGTTTTTATGCTCTTTTTGAAACTGTGGTAGAATTCGCATGCTTCTCTCAGTACAGAACTAAAGAATATCAGGCATGTACATTGCATATTTGTCAGATTTATTCACAAAATTTAACGAAATAACCTGCAACTGTAAGGACATTATATTAATCTTATAAAAGTCAAATTTGTCATCTCCACATTTCTGTCCAAATTAAAGCTGTTCAAATCCAATATTGGCCATCACGAGCTAATCCAATTTCCCAGCCTCTTTCAGTTTGAAGAGAAAGACAAAATACCAAAGTATAATCTTCAAATAAATTGTGCACAGCTAGATGAGCTGCATAAAGACTATCTCAGAGGTTTCCGAATTTTCTTTTGATCACTATTCTAAGTTGAATAATAAATCTATTCCTAGACACGTGCAGTGAGAAACTAGGAAGGTTGGATGAGGAACTGATGTCGCTACAAAATGACGTTGAGCTTAAGCCAACATATCAAGACTTTTGGTTGCAGAAAGAAATCTCTGAACGCTATCCTGCAGTGCGGGGAAAGGTTAAGGTGTTCTGTATTGCTTTTCCAACATCGTATTTAGTAGAGCGCGGTTTCAGCTCGGTTGACCAACCTTTTTCGAAGCAAAGAAACAGACTGCAAATTACTGAACGTAGGGATCTGAGATTCATTTGGAGTAACTTTCAGCTTGATGTTAAGAAGCTGATATCACTGCACCAGACATATTCATCCCACTGAAAGTTAAGTGAACAATGAAGTAGTTTTTACCCAGCTACGATCTTATTAAAGTAATGGGAGACCTAAATGCGAAAGTTGGAACACACAATAATTATAACGAAAGAGTCATGGGGAAATGCGGCAGTGGAACAGTAAATGAGAATGGGGACAAGTTAATAAGCTTCTGCAATATTAACAACCTGGTCAATTGGAGGAACACTTTTTCCACACAAAGAAGTGCACAAGTTAACATGGGAATCACCAAACGGACGAGACAAAAACCAGACAGATCACACAATGATCAATGGCAGATGGAGACATGCACTACAAGACGTGAAAGTAAGAAGAGGCGCAGATGTGGGAAGTGATCATCACCTAGTAGTAGCAAGACTGAAGGTGAAAAGAGCTGCTCGACCAGTTGCAGCCAAACAGAAAAGATATAACATCACGAAACTGAAGGACCCCCTCACCAGAAAAGCTTTCGTGGTCGACGTAAAGAGACGATATCAGATTACCAAAAGCCAGGAAAGAACAGAGACCGATGATGTCGACCAAATTCAACACCATCTTAACAATATACAAGGAAAGCAGCAAGTCATGCTTGGGATTCCAGGAAAGAAAGAGCCAAGACTGGATAACACCAGAAACGCTAAAAACCATAGCGAAGAGAAATGTTATAAATAAGGAACCACCAGAGCAGCTGATGTTCCTGAGGCTGCCAAGAACTGCTTATTCGGAGTAACCAGGAGGACAGCACACCATCATAGCTGGCAGACGCTGGAGTTGGGTTGGCCACGTCCTCAGAAGGGACCCTGATACCATCACAAGAACAGCTATGCTACAGGACGCCACCAGGATCTAAGAAGAAGAAGAAACAATTTCTAAGAAGAAGAAGAAACAACATTCAAATAAATAAAAAATTGAAAAAATCAAACACAAAAAAAAAATAAAAGACGAAGACGAACAACACACAAAAAAATGTTAAAATAAAAATCAAAAGTGAAACTAAAAAGAAGAGGGAAGAGAGAACAGGACAAGACATCTAACTACTCGACAGTTACAGTCGGTTATATTTGGACATGTGCCCTAATAATAACCGACGTCCTTAATTCGAGGTGGAAAAACCTAGCCTGAGAAACAAGGATTCGGAGAAAGCGGGGATTTGGGGTAAGGGCGATTTGAATTACGTGGGTTATTAAATTAAACCGATAGGGAAACAAAAGCGTTTATGTTTGATGACGTTCAGCGCATGTCTTAGAGAACATCAACAAGCGGCAACTTTTGACCAACGTATAGCGTATGTCTTAGAGAGCATCAACAAGCGGCAACTTTTGACCAACGTAGGCCCCTATAGCGTATGTCACAGAGAACTCCGACAATCGGCCTCTTTTGACGAGGCGGGCCTAATGTCCTAGAACAGGGCTTCTTAAACTATTTCAGTGTCATTCACACTCAAGTCTTTATCACAAAATTTTATTCACCAACGACTAAATGTTCTTATGGTTTTGATAATTTATGTCTTACACTCCTTTGTGTATAATTTTATATAAAATTCATAAATTTACTAATTTCTTAAGTGTTTATTTTATTCAAGATATTTATTTAGCATCCTAAAAATATGTCAAGAAAACTATGAGTGACCAAAAAATTATTGCAGCAATTTTATTTAAATTTTGATAGATTACGTCAAGTAATAGTTTGGTTTAGTTTGGTTTGATCTGATTTGGTTTGGTTTGGTTTGATCTGATTTGGTTTTGAAGGATTATCTTCATCGCACACGGACTACTCCATCAGTGCTCCGATCTCCTCACACAAGGAGGTTCTCAGCACAGTGCACGAACTCCGTAGCGCTGGCGAGAATCCCTAAGTATGTATAGAGGAATCACACATTCTATAAATATTTACGTGGGGGTAGGTTTCTCATTTTTAAATTTTGCCAGGACAGCGGCCTGTAAGGTCTACTCTTTACGATTCCCAACTGCCGCGGGATTTTTAACGTGCGCAACTTGCAAACGGGACCTCCTATTTTTTCGCCCTTATCCGAGAAGACTAGGCATCCGATCTCATTACCCAGGAGACCAAGGGGGGGGGGGGAGTATGACATCATTAGGACCACTTTGAAAAAACAAATTATATTCATTCAACTGGGAATTGAACCCGGTACTTCTAGAACTAGAGACAGACGTCATATCTCTTAACCACTCCGACCCCCTACGTAAAGTAATGTTAATAAAGAACAGTCTTAGAATTAATAATAGCCCCTTCAGTCATAACTGACTATGGGAATGCGCCCCTGAGGTGACAGCCCTCAGCTGCTTATTTTCCTGGTGCTCCTTTCGACGTTTTCTCTCCTCCTCTGCTTGTTGTGTGAGCCTCTCTTCGCCCAATCTGAGGTGGCGCCGTAAATAGCATCGCCACTTAGTGCGATCGGCAGCTTCATCCTCCCATGTTGCTGGATCCATGTCCAGTGCCCTCATATCTCTCTTGCACACATTAGAATTAGATTCTTAGAAACAATGTTGTCTTAATGTGTATGTTTACAACACACAATAATGACAAGCAAAATACTTCTACACTGGCCATGTCTACAGCAGTGCTGTTGTTACCATTGTTTACAAATCAAACTCACAAAATACTGAAGCAGCTAGAGTAGAAAATGCAGAATATCACTACAATATAGTGGCACAATCTTTGGATTCCCTAAAAACGGGGCTTAAATCTTACGGCCTCCATGAATGCCGCCCTCCTCCTTTTTCAGCCGGGCTTGGGACCGGAATAGGCGGAGTTTATCGTGATAAACTATATAGAAATGGAGGCAGCCCCTCCATAATGCAAACGCACAACAGGTCAATCTCCTGTTTGTCCTAAAAAACAGATTGCGAGAAATATAACACAGGAAGAAGACAGCCGATAGAATAGTATGGCGCTCTCTCTTACAAACCTCTACACCTCACGGTAGAAGAGGAACGCCTTAGTAAGTAAGTAGCCTAAGTTATCACGATTCTTGACATAAATGTATTAAATTAGCGAAATTAATGTGTCCTCCTTTTATTAAAAAGTGTCATCTTTTTGTCCGTCTTTTTAGTCAACAAATCTGAAAATGTCCTTTTTTAAAAAAAATAACTTGGTCACCCGACTTAAACTGGTGAATGGTTCACATTAGGGCGATTGAAATTATTTTGGGGTGAATGAAACTAGATGGGTGAATGACTTAATTTACTCAGACATTTACATATATTTAATACTTTAAAAAAGGGCATTGCCATTAAAATGGTTAGTAAGTTCTTATTGCTTTTTAATGGCACGGAGATGGAAATTTGATACGTTTTTTTCTAAATGTGGTGTTCTAGTTTGAAAGTTGCAGGATATTGCCCAAATGCACTATAATAAAAACTTTTTAGGGGAGACCAGTCTGAGCAAGTGGGATCATAATTTATAAATGGCAACACTAGAGGGTCGCCGTAGGCAACTGTTCAACTGTAACTTTTACTTTGTGTTGCCAATTAAGCTACTTTTCTGCTAGAACTACAATTATGTATATAAACTGTACTTCAATCTACCAGCACTTATTGGCATCAAGCAACATGAATTCTAGCTATACTAGCAATAACCCGTCAACACTGACAGGTTATTATTAATTATAGTGATGGCCGCTGACTGCTTTGACGGTTGGCGGTTATGGATCAAAGAAGAAGAAAGTACAGCTGCAAGAGTGTGCCTGGCATAGGTTTTCTTAAGGGGGGCCCATCTGTAGTGGTGGTTCTATAAGGACCAAAAACAGGACGATGATAAATGAGATTCCAGTTACTCTGGTTTCACCTTCCACTATTTTTTCTGGTTCCCTTTGGCCTCCCCACTCTTCTCTTTCTCTGTTGGTTCCAGCTAAAGACATGCATGCTTTTACTTATTAGTTGTTTCCTGGAGGATGTTTATCCATCTCCACCTGTAGAAATATATTTCTATTCACTAATTACAGTCGAGCTTTGATAATCTAAACTAACCTGGTGGAAGTTTGGATTTCCCATTTGTTCAGGTTTTCTAATGTTTCAAAAATTCTGTTCTGGAGCCTAGAGAAGAGGGTTTAGTAATAAAAACACTAAGTTGCACTTAACATATTGTTTTTTCATAGGTAACAGAACCAGAGCCTGCTCTTGCGTGTGCGGCTGCCCCATCTTGGAGAGAGGGGAGGAGGGGGGCAGCGCACATAAGTTTTTTTTAAAAGTCTGGAAATTATAGTGTGATCCAACTCAATAGTATGAAGTTGATCCTTACAACATACCAATACTGTATGACATGGGGTGATGCCAAAACTAGATCTCACAATACAGTATGACATGGGGTGATGCCAAAACTAGATCTCACAATACAGTATGACATGGAGTGATGCCAAAACTAGATCTCACAATACAGTATGATATGGGGTGATGCCAAAACTAGATCTCACAATACAGTATGTTATGGGGTGATGCCAAAACTAGATCTCACAATACAGTATGTTATGGGGTGATGCCAAAACTAGATCTCACACCACCTATAAAAATCCCTCGGTCCAGCCATGAACAGGCCAAATGGAATTTATCATCGCACCGTTTTCTAACTTTGTTTCTTTGCTATCAGATCTCTCACTCTTGTCAGTAAGTGTAGTTGATTTGATAGCATTCTGTTTGTGGCTCGTACCAAGCCATCGCAGTCTCTAGCATGGGGAATGCCTCAGCGTATGTAGACACGTCATATGAATTAAGTTTGAATGGGAACATTCTTTTACTTATTGTTTTAATATCTGTTATGGTTGACTTTCCAATGTCGTACCACTTTTGCTAATGAAGACCTTTTCTGCCTTTGAAAGTTTGTTTAAAATTTCAATCCTTGATTCAACTGTTTAAAATGTCTGCAAAGATGACGAAGATACCATAACCACAGCATGGTAAAATAAAACTATTTCGTATGTAAAGACTCGACAATCACACTCGCACTAATTAATTAATTTAATAGCCCCTTCAGTCATAACTGACTATGGGAATGCGCCCCTGAGGTGGCAGCCCTCAGCTGCTTATTTTCCTGGTGCTCCTTTCGACGTTTTCTCCTCACCTCTGCTTCTTGTGTGAGCCTCTCTTCACCCAATCTGAGGTGGTGCCGTAAATAGCATCGCCACTTAGTGCGATCGGCAGCTTCATCCTCCCATGTTTCTGGATCCATGTCCAGTGCCCTCATATCTCTCTTGCACACATCTTTGAACCTCAGCTGTGGTCGCCCAACTGTTCTCTTGCCATCTGCTAATTGTCCGTAGAAGATATATTTTGGGATGCGACCATCTTCCATGCGGCGAACATGGCCAAGCCAGTGAAGTCTGCGCTGTCTAAGCAGCGTATACATACTTTGAAGGCCAGCACGTGACAACACCTCGACATTTGTCACTTTATTTTTCCACGAGATGCCGAGGATGCGGCGTAGACACCGCAAATGGAAGATATTGAGCCTTCTTTCTTGCTTAGCATAGGTCGTCCAGGTCTCACTGCCATATAGGAGTGTGCTGGTGACGCAGGCATTATATACCGCAGCTTTGGTCTTCATTGTGAGTTTGGAGTTTCCCCAAACACGCGATGTGAGGCGGGCAAAGGTAGCTGCAGCTTTGCCAATGTGGCTGTCGATTTCTGTATCCAGTGAGAGTTTGTCATTGATGGTAGACCTTAGGTATGTGAAGTGGTGCACCACTGCCAATTCATAGTTATCGATAGTGATAACTGGTGCAGCACCCACATCCTGACTCAGCACATTCGTTTTCTTTAGACTTATTGTGAGGCCAAAGTCCTTGCATGCTTTAGTGAAGCGATTCATCAAGCTCTGAAGCTCCTGTTTGCTTTGAGTGACGACTGCAGCATCATCAGCGAACAACAAGTCTCTTATAGTGACCCTTCTGATTTTTGTTTTTGCCTTCAGCCTTGAAAGATTAAACAGACGGCCATCTGACCTAGTGTGAAGGAATATGCCTTCAGTTGCATCTCTGAATGCATGTTTCAAGAGTAAGGCAAAGAAGATTCCGAAGAGGGTCGGAGCCAGAACACAGCCTTGTTTAACGCCACTTCGTATATCAAAGGGCTGTGACGTGCTTCCAGCATATTGGACTGTTCCCTTCATGTCGTCATGGAATGACTTTATCATTTCCAGCATTTTAGAAGGGCAGCCTATTTTCAGGAGGATTTTAAAGAGTCCATCCCTACTAACCAGGTCAAATGCTTTTGTGAGGTCTATAAAGGCGATATATAATGGTCTTTTCTGCTCTCTTGATTTTTCCTGAAGCTGGCGGAGAGAGATCATGTCTGTTGTTGATCTGCCAGCTCGGAATCCACACTGTGCCTCTGGATATATGCGCTCAGCTAACTTGTGTAGTCGCATTAAGATGACTTTGGCAAAAACCTTCCAACAATACTAAGAAGAGAGATGCCTAAGCAAACTGATTAACTGACCAGAAAAATTGACACCCTTCCCCTCTACAAGTGTGACTCTCACCATCAAGGACACATTTTGTTTTAACTCAGGCACACTCCTCACTTTTGGTGCCGGCATAAAAGAAAATGTTTTCTCATTCAGATTATTGATGTTTCAGCTTATTGACATTCAAATTATCAAAGCTCAACTGTACTCGTTTTTAAAAAAAAATGTTAATCCTCATATTAATCACACACTGTGATCACACATTTGTTTTTTTTTTTCTCTCACATCGCGCTCATTCAAATAAAGATAAAGTATGCTGACATAAGTTTTACTGCATCATTTCAGCTTTATTACCATGTAATTAGACATATCAAAGATAAGGTATAGATATACTGACAGTAGAAACGGCTGAAAAAACTGTTGAGGTGACTAAAACTTGAAAGTAACAGTTTCCAAAATGGCACACAAAAAATGCCCAATTTTAGACAAGGTCAAAGATAATCTTGGTGTAATACTGATGGAAAATATTAAAGTATTTTACAACAAGATTAAGATGTTAAAAAACACACATAATGGAGATCAAATAAATGACTCTTGTGTAATAATAAAATCTGGGGGGAAAAAATGTCTAATGCAAGATCCCAAACCTTTTATAGGTGTAATTAGATTTTCATAGTCAATCTGTCACAACCTCATGTCTGCAGTCCAATTCCCAATGTCTGTCCTAATACAGTTTATTTCTACCAGTTTTTCCCATCACTGTTGCATCAAACTGGTATTCTGTCACATATTTATAATTTTTTTCGAACTTTGGTGTCTAAACTATTTTCAAAGCTACCCATAAACTAACAATGTACAGCACATGTCTATATGGAAGTCACATTTTAGTGAATTAAACTGCCTTTAGTTTGAAAAAAAAATATCAATCTGTATAATGATGACAACAATGACACCACTGATGAAAACAATGACACCACTTTGGTTCACATACAAGAAAACTATCTTTATATTTATGACAACAACAAAGGTATTACTGAATTAATGTGATTAAAATACTAGAAAACTATCTTTATATTAATGACAACGACCCACAAAAACATACTTACTTACTTAGTCATTCCTCTTCTAACGTATGGTGTAGAGGTTTGTAAGAGAGAGCACCATACTATTCTATCGGCTGTCTTCCTCCAGGCTTGGTTCCATTCTTCTTCTTCTTCCTCGATCGTCCTGAAAAGGACGTTGGTTGCGTTGTGTCTGTTTACGCCGGAGCTGTGATATCTGCACCTTTCGGTCGACACATCCGACTTCAGCACGACATTTTTTGGGACAAGGTTTGCCTTCCCTCTGCGATCCCTACTCGCTCAGCTGCTGCAGCCTGTTTCCAGGACCACCACGTGGAGGTGGAGTAGGGTCTTGGTCAGCTCTGGTTCGCTGACCCTGATGCATGCAGTCAAGCTATGGGTCGCTGACTGCATTCTCTATTGCTGCATCTTTGGGTCCCATTCCATTCTAGTCCTCGGTCCTTCAAAGATTGTCTAATGTTATCCTCCCAGCGGACTTTGGATCGTCCTGGACGTCTGGATCCCTGGCTCTTAGTTTCCCATGCTTGCCGTGGTAGTCGATCTTCTCCCATTCTGCAGACATGGCCAAACCATCTCAGTTGGGACTGTTCTACTTGGGCCTGCAGTTGTTGTGTTTTTAGGCCTCGACGTATCATCTGGTTGTGAACCACCTTCCTCAGATACTTCATTTCTGAGGTTTGGATCTGGCTTTTGTGGGTTGTAGTCATTGCCCATGACTCGCATCCATACGTCAAGACTGGGACATAGGTGGAGTGGTATACAGCCATCTTCGTCTTCTTACCAACTTCTTTTGCTGAGGAATCCTCGATTTATGGCTTGAAAAAGTCTCCCAGCTGCTGCTCTTCGGGTAGCCAACTCTTCTTTGACGCCTCCTTTCTGGTCTATGACAGCTCCAAGGTATTTAAAGTGGTCGACCTGCTCCAGGACCTGTTCTCCCAGCTTAATCTAATGTGTTCTTTCCTCTCGTGATATCACCATGGTTTTTGTTTTCGAGCTGCTAATGATCATCCCTCTCTTCTCCAGCTCTTCCTTCCAGACTTGCAGGTTGGATTGAAGATGTGCCTCTGATTTAGCAATCAGGGCAACATCATCAGCAAATGCCAGTTCTGAAATACAGACCTGTCTCATCTTCCAGTACCCTACTGAATACTTTCCTGTCCTCTCCTTACATGCCTTGATGACATCGTCCATGAGGAGTATGAAAAGATAAGGTGACAGGATATCACCTTGTCTTACACCAGTGGTGGTCCTGAATTCTTCTGACTTATGGTTTGCCATCCTCACATAATTTCTGCAAGACTTGTAGAAGCTCTGTATAGCATGAATCAGAGGTGTTGGAATGTTCTTCCTTGCCAAACAGTCCCAGAGTTTGTTCCAGGGGACCTTGTCAAATGCCTTTTCCGGATCTAAGAAGCAAAAACATTTTTATATTTATCACGACAAAGACATCACTGTGACTCACAAACAAGAAAACTATCTTTATATGTATGACAACAAAGACATCACTGACTCAAATACAAGAAAACTATCTTTAAATTTATGACAACAAAGATATCACTGACTCAAATACAAGAAAACCCCCTTTATTTATGACAATAAAGAAATCACTGTGACTCACATACAAGAAAACTATATATTAATGACAACAAACACATCACTGTGACTCAAATACAAGAAAACTATATATTTACAAAAATAAAGACATCACTGTGACTCAAATACAAATTATGTGGACAGTGTTACATACATATAAATGAACAATGAGTAGTATGTAGTGAAAACAAAAATATGTTTAAATGGAAAGTTGGTTAGATGAAACTTTGACATGAACAAGTGTTCTCAAATCTAAACAGGGACCAGCATCTGGTAAGTGAAAACTTCTGTCATCTAGTGTTAACAGTCTTGACTATAAAATCTACATTGTATTTTTTTCTCAGTGTGTCTACAGTGCCCTATGTCTTTGTCTTTGAACCTGTCTATATTGCTTGTCTTTGTCTCCTGCTTGTGATTGGCTGAGACAGGATAAACCTTGAAAAGTTTCATGTTTTGAGGGTAGCATTAAATTGTAGAACTTGCTCAATACCTATTTGTTTTTATTTTTTTTACTTTATCTTGAAGTTTTAAAGCAACCTTCTTTAATACTTAAATTAAACATGTTCCATTTGATAGCTGAAAAGCCAAAGTTTCATAAAATATGTGCATCTCAAAATCAATAATGTTATCGAAATGAAAGGTTTCAAAGGTTGTCATGCTCATCTATAATTCAGATAAACTGGGATGTTACCATTTTGCCTCACTATGTCATCTAGTTAATGATTTGTTCACACAGTTGTAAGTACGATTAGTTAACATTATATTTATCACCTGTTAACATGACTACATGAATGACTTGCAAACATATAAACTATAATGGTTAGGACCCATAATGCACTATTAGTTCATGATGCCGTAAACACATTATAAATAAAGATGAAAACCCAAGGCCTTTAGTTGTAAATAATTAACAAAAGTAGATATATTGTACATACTTGTAAGTGAGAAAGAAAGAAAGCTCTTCTGACTACGCATCCTGTTTCGGTGGACTCTGTTTAGTTGGTCCCTCATTTGAATCCCCAGCATGTCTATCACTTGTCACTTTCCCAATGTCTTGTGTCCTCCTTGTTTCTAACTTACAAGTGCCTACCACTGACCTATTTTCATTAATTATTTAAGAACATTATAACAAATATAACAAAAACACCCAATATACCAAAGCTTCCAATGGTGCATACACAATCAACAACAATCTATATTCTAACTTCAAATACTCCTTGACAGTCAGAATGTGTTAGTGACAAAATTCATGTGTGTTTCTGTTTAATGAAAAAAAAGCGAAAACAATATTCTGTTGCAGTTTAATACACACAAAAATCTCATTTACTTTTTTTTCAGGATTCACTGAAATGAGCAATTTCCCTGATACTGAATGCTGAGACTGAGCAGATAAAACAAACTTCCTGTCTGCTCTAAAACAAATTAATCAGAACCATAAAAAATCATCAAGTCAGTAACAGCACAACAATCAATTTATTGCAATGATTAGCTGCAAATTGGGCTGCCTGTATCATTTTTTAAAAAGATAATAAGAGGAACTGCAGTATGACTATGATAAACTGTAAGATGAACAAAAATGGACAGTGTAAGTTTTACTGGGAAAAAGGACAAGAAAATAACTTATGTTATGGTCATAAGGTCTTCGTCAGGGACATGCCATACAAAAACATAAATTTTTACAACAGGTCAGAGCTATTAGAAGACTTTTAGTTGCTGAATTATTTTCCTTCACAAGTGCACATTGAATATTTTTATCTCTCCAGACCTAAAGGTCTTTTATATTTGGACATGCGCCCTAATATAACCAACTAGGTTGAACGGGACGCGCCTCGCCAAAACTTTTACACAAAAAATTTAAAAAAACTGATGATTGGTCAGAGGCATCATAAACTGTGTTAGTTATTTTTTGCTTTATATATTTTATTCATCAGGACACAGAACATCTATAACTGTGGAACAGGTGTTGAGGATAGACTTAGAGAACAGCACAATTTAGTAAAACAGTATATAGCAAGAACTAAAATTAATATATAAGGATCAATGATGGTGTGAGGGTAAAGGGTAGTCTGATGGGGTGCTGGTGTGGATGATAGCAGATACTTGGTGGATTGAGTGTCATCCTGGACACCCAGGGTTTTCCCACCCTTTTCCACCTTGTTAACAACAGGGCAGTTGTGACAGAATTTATTTTTTTCCTTTCCTTTTTTTTTTGTGTTGTTTGTATTTGTTTGTTTTTTATTTTATTTGTTTGTTGGTATTTTAGAAAGGGGACGGCACACACACACATACATTCACACAATTTTACAGTTTTGATTTACTCTATTTGGACTGGGAAGCCGCGATAGCACAGTGGTTAGTGTACTGGCTTCCTCGATCGGTGGTCCATGGTTCGATCCCCAGTTGAGTGGATTTTTTAGACCGCAAATGGCTCCGGGGTCGACCCAACCTCATGATGTGATGTTCAGACAAAAACAGCATTACAAATTGTTTAAACATGTCAACTTACCATCAAATTCTGATTTTCTGAGGCATGTAATGCAGTTCTCTTGACGATTATCACATAGTGTATCCAATAATAAGGGGAAAAAAGTGCAAAAATATACAAACAACTAATATTTACACTATCAGTTACTTGGGCAATCACATCTATTCCGCTTTTTTTTTTAAATTGCAAAAATTTAGAAAAAACATGAATTTGAAAAAACACAGTATCAATAGCATATTTACAATACACCAATGTCTATAGTGAGTTTATGTGTATGGCACAGTCTAAAACAGAGCTTTAGATGCAGACGTGGCTTTTAAAGGCAACCAAGGCAATAATAATGTTTTCTTAATCTTTTTTGACGTGCAGCATCTTCACAATCCTTACTGCTTGCATCATCATTATTGTTATATTTTTAACTCTTTTTTATTACAAAACTGTGATGCAATGAGTGGCCTATGGCCACAGAGGATAAACTTCTGAGCTGCCCAGAGTGGATTATGGTAGTTGATGTGTTAATATTAGAATCTCATTGTTTTGAAGCAAAAGTGTGAGAGCTTTGTGTTCCAAAAAGAATTTCAAATATTAACGGCTGCAAACTGTTGAAGAGAAGTCTATGATGTACATGCATTGTTACATCTACTTTACATAATTAATCTTCATGATCTATGACAAACTGTTGAAGAGAAGTCTATCATGTGCCTGTATTATTACATCTACTTTACATAATTAATCTTCATGATCTATGACAAACTGTTGAAGAGAAGTCTATCATGTGCCTGTATTATTACATCTACTTTACATAATTAATCTTCATGATCTATGACAAACTGTTGAAGAGAAGTCTATCATGTGCTTGTATTATTACATCTACTTTACATAATTAATCTTCATGATCTATGACAAACTGTTGAAGAGAAGTCTATCATGTGCCTGTATTATTACATCTACTTTACATAATTAATCTTCATGATCTATGACAAACTGTTGAAGAGAAGTCTATCATGTGCTTGTATTATTACATCTACTTTACATAATTAATCTTCATGATCTATGACAAACTGTTGAAGAGAAGTCTATCATGTGCCTGTATTATTACATCTACTTTACATAATTAATCTTCATGATCTATGACAAACTGTTGAAGAGAAGTCTATCATGTGCCTGTATTATTACATCTACTTTACATAATTAATCTTCATGATCTATGACAAACTGTTGAAGAGAAGTCTATCATGTGCCTGTATTATTACATCTACTTTACATAATTAATCTTCATGATCTATGACATCATCATCCCCTTCCAGCTCCCCATGGAGCATAGGCCTTCATCAAACTTATTCCAAGTCTTCCTATCCCGTGCCATCAACTCAAGGTCTTCCTCATCCCCATTACGTCTATCTCTAGTTCTCTTCTATCTAAGATATCATACATGATCAAATGCATTTAAAATGTCACTGTGTTACTGAGCCCAAAAGGAGAGTAAAGAATAGCTACAATGTAACCCACCAAGCATGTCATAAACAGCAAAGAAGGAGGGTCGGGACATGGGGCTGACTACCCCATCCTGTAGAAAAAGTAAGCTAAAACAACTTGAGCAAATATGGACCTTGAGCTGATGTCACAGAGCAGAAGATTTCAGCAAATATGGACCTTGAGCTGATATCACAGAACAGAAGGTTTCAGCAAATATGGACCTTGAGCTGATATCACAGAACAGAAGGACTCAGCATGAACTTGTTGAAGGACTATGCTCATTAGGGGGCTGAAGGCTAATGATAATTATGATGCATGACATGCAGTGTATTCATTCATTCATTTCCCTTTTTGCTCCTTGTCGAGCATAGAGCCACCACTAAGCTGGCCACCCTTGCAGGAAGCCTGCGTCAAACTCCCCGGTGCTCTTGTAGCATTAGTTTCAGCAGCAATTTGTTTTACATGATGAGGTTACCAACCTCATGCACAAACTCATATTGTCACCTCTTGCAAGAAAATGGTGGACCTATTCTTCCTTTGCTCCCTCAGAGGCACCTCCTCACCAGGAAATACATGAGACAGTGAAAAAAATTTTAAAATGATATTACGTTTTTGTCCTAATTAAACTGTGCGTAAATCAGAGTGCCCCGTGTAGTTCCTGGGGGGTCTCTGGAGAGACACAGAAATAAAAGGACTACTGCCGCCTCAGGCATATTGTACACGATGACTAATATGCGGTTGTGCATGGGGCTGGCAAACTCATCATATAAAACAAATCACTATAGAAACCACCACAGCAAGAACATATGAATGCTTAGTGCAGGCTTCCTGCATTGATACCAGCTGCAGTTGTTGCTACTTGCTCCATAAGGAGCGAAAAGGAAAGTAATGATGAGATAGGAAAATCAGAGTGCTGACAGAGCGAGCAACTGTGTACAAGAGTTGCCAAGATGTTGACCTACTAAGACTACTGCATCACACATACAAAGAAGGGTACAGAATTCCTTCACATTTTTTACAGCAGCTTATTTGTGTCATGCTTCTAGTGAAGCCAGGAGCTGATAGAAAACCATCTCCTGATTGCCTGATTGCTCGGAATCTAGAACCTAGCAAAAATATTGTTCTGAGGGAAGAGGGGAAACAACACACTGACATCAAGTAAATAATACTGATTTGCATATGCCAGTCATCGGCTTAGTATCACTGTATTCCATCTCCACATTAGGTAAAAATTGACATGGGATCATAAATTGACATGGGATCACATACATGCCACACGCTATGGTTTACCCATAATCTGTACATGGTGTTTGTGGTTTTCAGCTGTGTACGCTGCCCCGTACATAATTTCTGTACAGGTTTTTTTGCCTAATTATTAAATATATATAAATCGATCGCCTTGCGCTTCACCATAGCTAATATTTGCACCGTGAGATTCGGCGAGATGTTAAGCCACGTGAATAAAAAAATCAACCAATAAAAACAAGCTGTTTACTTTTCAACTGATGCGGGATTTGCGAGGGTCCACGTGGTGTGTCGTTCATTCAACACTTTTTGCTAATGCTGACGGCAGCCAGCACGCTAATGATTATTTTAACAATTACCGTCGCATTGAGCATAACACTGGTATGCACACATTTTGGTGCCTTAAATTTTATAGCTGTTCTTGGGTAATTTTGGGTTGCTGATTCCAAAAATGTAATCAGATTTTTTTCTATCAGCTCTAGTTTTTGAGATAACTAAGAATGACCAAATTAGTAGGGCAATTGTTATGTACAGTCCTAGAGTTAAGTGCTATCAGTGGCATTTTGACTTTAGTCTGCATTCATATTATATGTAATTCCTGTGCATATATTACCAAAAATGTAATAAAACTTTATCACTAGCACTTGTTTAGTCAACACGCAAAAAGGATCTTTTCGAAGACTTCCTGGAATGTGATATGCCTGGACAGTCACGCTTAAGGGTCCAACAGTAATCTGCCATCATGTGGGCATCCCAAAGTCCCTGGTATCTCTCTTCCATTGTTTTTATATCTTGGTGAAATCTTTCACCTTGCTCCTCACTAAAGTCGCCAAGATTCTCCGGAAATAAATGTAAATGGTTATGGAGGTGGTGCAATTTTATGCTCATGTTGCATCCGAGTTCACAAAAACTCGACAGCATGTTTCCAACTAATTCAGAATAATTGTCTGCTTTAAAGTTACCCAGAAAGTTTTGCACAACTAAAACAAATGATGACCAGGCTGTGGACTCTGTTTTGTTCATGGAATCAATAAAATTTGGATCATTTATTAACTTTCTAATTTGAGGTCCATCAAAAATTCCAGCTTTAAGTTTGTCTATGCTCAATTCTGGAAACTTTCTGCATAAGTAATTAAAACAGGTACCATCTTTGTTCAGTGCCTTAACAAATTGTTTCATCAAGCCAAGCTTTATATGTAATGGTGACAGTAGAACTCTTTTTCGATCAATGAGAGGCTTATTGACAATATTTTTTTCTCCAACTTTAAATTCATCCCTCAACGGCCACTGTTTCTTTGTCCAGTGCATATCTTTTGCCCTGCTATCCCACAAACATATAAAGCATGGATATTTGGTGAATCCCATTTGCTGGCCAAGCAAGAAGTTCATCATTTTAAGATCTACACAAACCATCCAGTTATGTTCTAAATACTTCAATTTTTCCAGAACTGTGCTTATTGTAGCATACTCCTCCTTCATTGTAGTAGAATGAGCAATTGGAATTGAGCCATATTTGTTACCATTGTGTAAGAGAACACCCTTCAAACTTCTTTTAGAGCTGTCAATGAAAAGTCGCCACTCATCTGGTGTATAACTTACACCCATTTTGTTAACAAGACCTCTACATTAGTACAAAACACAAGGTTGTTTTCTTTACAAAAGAATAGAATAAAACCTTGCTCTCTGCTGCGATAAAATGTAACCTTTGTTTCAGCAGTCAGTAATTTTTTTTCTTTCAATCTTGAAGCCAAAAGTTCTGAAGATTCCTTGGAGAGATATAGATCTCGGATTAGATAATTTAGTTCAAGCTGGTCGAAGCGTTGACCATCTGAAAAATCATCTTCAAAATCACTATCACTGTCACTTGTCGTTCCACATGCCACTGCTGTCTCATCTTCTAGCAGGGAATCCCAAATCTGACTGAAAGTTGGAATTGGTATGTCATCTCCACGTGGAACAGGTCGCCTAGCAGAATCTAAATCTGGATATTTCCACTTTTTGTGATTTTTTCCATTAATTCCCTTAATATTCACAACACAGAAATAACAGTCATCATAGTGGTTCTTGGGCTCTCTCCAAACCATTGGAATTCCAAATTTTAAACATTTTCTTTTCCCACAAGTCCACTGTCGCAGGTGTTCAACACATGTTTTGCAAACAATATGAGGAGCTCAAGACTTGTCCTGGTCACCTAGTTTTACTTTAAAGTAAGCAAAGTATGCCTTTTTCACAAAAACAGTAATATGCTTCCTATGTTCTTCTTTGAAAGTGTACTCTCCACAAATATAACAAAATAAATGCGGTGAAAGAAAACATGCTCTTCTTGAAGATGATGCCTTTCTCTGTTAGAAGTGTAATAAAATAAGTAGCATACTAACATGCATGCAGTGGCTTAAAATCTAAAAAAGGCAATTCTGGGAAGATTCTTGGAAAACTGAAACTGAGAGTAAACAAGCAGTTTTCTTTTGTACAGGACTAGACAGCAATAGTTTTTTTTTTACATAGCCTTATATAGAAAGTATTGTAATAATACAGGGTGACCCAAAAAAAAAAAAAACAGGCCCGCGCGCGCAGAAAAAGTGCCCGCACAGGCCCGTTTTTTTTTGGGTCACCCTGTATTAATGAAATACAAAAATGTCTGTATCTCAAAAACTAGAGCTGCTACAGACAAGTAAATGTGATATTTGGATTGAGCAGGCCTCATTTATGTACAATCAAGAGTAAAATGTTTAATAATAATAATAATAAATTCTTTAAGCGCCAAACACGGCGCATAAGGCAGAAACCAGTGCTCTCCAGGTTGTTCGTTGTGACGCCACTCCTCTTAGCTCTTGCACATTATTTAGGCCCAACGTTCTTCCTTCTCTTATTATTGTTCTTCTGAGTGTTTCTTTTGGTCTTCCTTTTTTCCTCTTACCCTCAGGAACCCAAGTGAGCGCCTGTAGTGGTATTCTGTTGTTTTGCATTCGTAGGACATGACCGATATATGACCATCGTCTTTTCCTTATATAGTCGGAGACATATTTCTGCCTAGAGTCTTCTCTTATTTGTCGATTAGTCTTGAATTCTTTCCAACTGATGTTCATGAGTTTTCTAAGACATTTGTTCTCGAATGTATTCAGCTTGTTCTCCAATGATTTTGTTATTTTCCAACTCTCACAGCCGTATGTTAACACTGAGATAACATTTGAATTAAACAGACGAAGCTTGGTATGTATATTCAATGATCGTAATTTCCAAATGTTAGATAATCTATTGAAGGCGCTAGCTGCCAAAGCAATTCTAGTATGGATTTCTCTTGTTGTGTCACCATCCTGAGTCATTTTACTGCCTAAATAATTGAAACTTTCAACTTTCTGTAGTTTTTCCCCGTTCAAGATGATATCAAAGGTCTCGTTAGAAAAGTTCATAGCTTTAGTTTTAGAGGCATTTATTTGGAGACCAATTTTAACCGAGAGATGACACAAATTATTTATTGCTTCTTGGGATTGTCTTGGTGTTGAACTTAAGAATGCTACATCATCTGCGAAATCCAGGTCCCCCAGGAATTTTCCATTTGTCCATTTTATACCCAATTGTTCATTGTGGGTATAGTTTCTCATAACCCAATCAATAGCTATTCCAAAAAGTAGTGGTGACATAATACAGCCTTGTTTCACCCCTGTTTCTACTGTAAACCATTCTGTATTCCCTTTATTTGTTCTAACACAACATCTTGCATTGTCATATAGCGCTTTGATTATATTCACATATTTTGTTGGAAAACCATAGATTGTAAGTATCTTCCACAATGATGGGCGGTGTAGACTATCAAAGGCTTTTTGAAAATCGACGAAGGTGATAATAAGTGGCGATTGCCTTTCCACTGATTCTTCTATAATTGTTCTTAGTGTGAAATATTTGATCAATACATGATCGTTTCGGCCTGAAACCCGCTTGTTCTTCTCTGATCTTTTCGTCAGCATGCAATTTAAGTCTTTCTAACATCATGCAACATAATAATTTTCCAGGTACTGATAATAGAGATATACCACGCCAGTTATTACAGTCTGATAGATCACCTTTCTTCGGTAACTTTACAATAATACTGTCTTTCCATTGTTGTGGTGGTTGTTCTTCTCCATACTTCATTTATAATATCTAAAATTCTCAAGAGGTTGTTGTCATTAACTGCTTTAATCATTTCCCCTGAAATTTCGTCAACTCCAGCAGCTTTAAAATTTTTTAATCTTTTAACGGCTTGTTTGATCTCGTCCAGCGTGAATTCATCGCAAGTTATTGGCAAAGTGGTTGTGGATGTTTCATTATTAAAATCAGGTGTTACTGTTGGTGGTGGTCTGTTTAGCACCTCCATGAAGTGCTCAGCCCATCTCTTCATTTGTTCTTTTTCTGTTGGTATTGAATTCCCTAATTTACCTTTAACAGGTGTTTCCATAGCAGTAGGCTGGTGACATAGTTGTTTTGTAATTTGATAAAGGCACCTACTATTACCAGTTCTTGCAGCATTTTCAGCTTCTACGGCCAGTTCATTGATGAAATGTCTTTTATCTCTTCGAGTTTTTGTCTTCACTTCTTTATTTAACAAGTTATAAGTTAGTTTGCAAGATTCAACTGCATTATGTGTACTTGCCGCTAGTAGTTTAAGTTTTGCTGAAAGAAGTAAAATGTTTGGCACCAAAAAAAAATTTTTTTTTTGTAGGGCTGTGTATAATTTATTATTTACGGCTGCTTATAAGCAAAAAAAAAATGTGGATCCCACTACATATTACTTGATTTCACTAAAACTTGTAGAATCTGCATAAGAAATGTACAGTTTAATAATAATATAAAAAGAAATATGAAACTGGAAAAAAAAAATCACGAAAGCAAGGCAAATTTGTATCTGAACCTGATCAGAGCCCCTGGAAAATTTTTTTTGGAGTTACTTCTCTTCTAAGTTTTAATGTCCTTTCTTTAAAATCATTATGATTTTTCTTTGGTGGATATATCATTATTACGATCATCCAGTGAGTTATTTTATTAAATAATTAATTACTATCAATGGCTGTCGTATTGATGGTTGAAACCAGTCATATGGGTATTTAAAACTGCCAATTAGGCTAAAACGGCTATTTTCATTTTTGAAGTTCGGCAAAGAATAAATTACGCTAGCGCCATTTTATAGTTTCGTAGCAAATTATGAGCTTTTTATTTTATTTTTTCAATTATATGATAACGTGATTTTATTATTTTTAAAATTACATCAAATATTTATTGAACTAATTCTAAACCGCCCTAGAAACCTCCCCATTCCAGTTCATATAACAGGATAATATAGTTAGTTCAATTTTTCTCTTTGCAATAATAATAATAACGAAGTAGTAAAATTAGTTGTGAGAACAGTAGAACGTGTTCGATGTAATCCTTAAATGTCATTAGGGTTAAGATTAAGGTTTGGGTTTAGGATTTCCTGGTCTGTTAGTGATAATTAAGTGCAGAAATAAACTAAATGATGACACAATCACATCATTTTTACAGAGTAAAATAAACTCAGACATTTATTGTTTGGGTTTTTAAATAAGTGAAGACTTGCTTTAAAAGGCAAAGTCTCCATGCCTCTATTATAATGCAGCTGTAATTGAAAACATTATTACACTTATTAACTCTTTTGATTCGTTTTTCAGTCTTTTTTTTTTTTTTGGGTACAGATTTTGCGGACCTTTGTACAGGGTTTTTGAATTTTTTGTATAGGTTTTTCATCTCAGAGGTGTTGCATGTATGGGATCATAAATTGACATGGGATCATAAATTGACATCTTATTGTTTAATCTATCATACCTGTCAACCTGTACGAATTTTTCGTACAATGTACGGATTTTTGATACTTTTAACAGTGTACGGCCGTACAGACTCGTTGTACGGATTTTTCTCCCCCTCCGAAAAAATAAAAAAAATTTCTTTTTTTTTTAATTCTAAAAATATTTTCCAACCCATATTTTTGTAAATCAGAAAATATTTTCTAGCCCAGGTTCTTTTTAACCAATTTTTTTTAATTTTTAATTCCGGAAATCTCAGCGTTCGTTTTTAAACTGAGGTCTCTCCCAGCAACCAATCAAATCCTTTTATACCAACAATTTGGCAAACACTTTGAATTCGGCCTCAAACGCTTTCGGTTTTCAGCGTGACATGACGTATTTTTAAAGTTACCTGTTATCAACGACGACGCTTGCTTGCCACCACACTTCGACGCCATTTTGTTTAAAAAAGCTAAGTACTTATAACTTGGTTAAATATTGCAGTAGTTTTGCTTTGTTGCAATTTAATCGCTGCCTTAATCTTTCCATTTAAGCCTATATCTTGCCCTTCAATATATTTCCGATAAATTGTCATAATATTCTGTGTAGGCCCTACATAACTAGAAAAAAAAGTTTGTTTGTGTTGAGTAGGCCTACTTTATGCCAGCACTCAAGATTCGCTGCTTTATTTTTTAATAAAGTGCCAATCTGTTATCACTGGTGTAGGCTACCAACTCTTAAATAATAAATTTTTTAGTGGTACGTTTTTTCTTCCTAGATTTGATATCTTGCCCTTCAATAGCCTATATTTCCGATAAACTGTCATAATATTCTGTGTACGCCCTACATAATTAGAAAAAAAAGTTTGTTTGCGTTGAGTAGGCCTACTTTATTCCAGCGCCCAAGATTTGCTGCTTTATTTTTTAATAAAGTGCCAATCTGTTATCACTGGTCTAGGCTACCAACTCTTAAATAATAATTTTTTAAATTTTTGGTGGTACGTTTTTTTCTTCCTAGATTTGATATTCTGTTCATAATTTTGTTTATTTTGTTGTTGTTGTTGTTGCTGTTAGCCGTTTACTTTGTTCGTTGTATTTTTTAATCATTCTCTTCGTCTACAAAGATTATTAGTTGAAATATTTCATCCACTGAATGATGGCTGAGCCTAATTCATAGAAACAAAAGCTGACTGCGAAAGATCATTTTCAAATGATGAAAAAAATCCACACAGACTGCAGGAGGTCCATGAATGCGGACACACTCACTTCTATTTTACAGTGTAAGATTAACATTGATACATGCTGTGCAGACTTTAAGCCCACAAATGCAATTCTGCAAAGTGCTAAAAGTGCATGTGTTGATTATAATACAAAACACTGTACTTCGAAAGAATAGTGTACCTCATGATCACTAAGTTTTTTATATGTAAAGAACAGCATGAGACTATTAGCATGTTTTATATCACAATAATTCAAATGCTAATAGATTTGTATATATCATTTCTCATTTTAAAACTGTATTGCTTATAATTTTTTAATATATACAAGGTATTTTGCGTAAGGATTTGTGGGTGTTTGTAAGGATTTTTTGGGTCCGGCGTACAGATTTTTGTCTCAGGAGGTTGACAGGTATGATCTATCATCTTACACAATATCTTACAGTTAACAGTTTTGATCATCGTGAAAAATTTCACTTTAACGTGATATAAACTAGTAACCCACAAACTTTGAACACGTTTTTCAAAAACCAAAAGCTGAAGTGGAGATGGAACAAAGCAGTAATAAGGTAATAAACTATCTGGAACATTTTAATGATCCTTTTTGATACATACATTTGATATGCAACCTTATCTCACACTTTTTCATATGCACACATGTCAGTGCATTCTCGTAAGGGATTTTACTAGCATTCTCTCAAGTCTTGTACGTCTTTTCCCTCGTCTAACAATTTACAAACTTCGTAAATATTACAAAAGAAGATGCTGGTGTTGGATAGGATAGACATTATGGAAACCTGTTGCTAGCATTACAAGACAGTCCTTGTTCTGGAAACTCCAGGGTAAGAGAAACAGAGGAAGAGAACTGGTGATGGACATGAAACGGATAAATAAAACAAAGAAAGACCTTGAACAGGCAGGGCAGGAAAGGAAGGCTTGGCATGACTATGTTGAAAACCTGTGCTCCTTAGGTAGCTGAAGTGTTATAATGTAAATATTTCAACCATAATACAACATTACAGCTGCCAGACATCACTAAATCTGATATTCAGAGCTATGAAGAGGTATCTTGGTGCACTTGATATGAAAAAAAAATTACTTGCATATTTAAATACATATTTATCTTAATGACAATAAGTCACATAGGGAAAAAAAAACTCATATAGATATATATAAAAAGCTTCACACTGACTGTGACAAAAGGAAGTTTAATTTTTACAAACTGCATAATAAGTAAAGTAATTAATCTTTTAGTGGGTTGTATTTAAATATCAACAAATAATGTACTGAAATAACAACAAGGAAATAAGGCATTTTTGCATAAAAATTCACAACAAAAGTGATTTACTGGCAACTTCATGCTTTGGTCATTATGAGTAAGAGAAAAATATGTTAATATATATTCATCAACAAATTACATGTTAAATTATGCTAAAACTATGAGATGACAGAGCAGTTGCGTGTAGTACTGATAAGTAAAACAGTGATAACAAAGTTAAAACTGATATAAACAACACAGAAAGATGATGAAATCTTTCAAATATATCTTTGGGTACTGGTGGTACAAAAATAAAAAAATTTTCTTTTTTCTCATTCTCTCTTTTCCAGGACATCTCAATAAATAAGTCTCACTATTTCTATAAACAGCTGTACCAAAAAAAAAAAACACTTGGAGAAAGGAACTGAAGACGGACACAAAATGAATAAAGAAGACACAGAAAAACCTTTGACAGATGGCACAGGACAGGACAAAGTGTGGCATTAATTCATTGAGGGTCAAGGCTATTTAGGCAGCTGAAGGATAATAATGATTTTAAATTATTCTTCTTCAAGTACCATGCCTGGTTGGCGTAGGTGATCATGTCTCTCCACAACTTGAGCACCTACACCATTCAGTATAGGAATCAAAAATGAAAATAAAATATGATAAAATAGAGAACTGAGCTTAGGAAACATATACAAATATATGTATGGTTGTCAAGACGAGGTAAATTTTTATACTCTGCACAATACTTAACAAAAAAACAAGAGTGAAAGAAGAACTCCATATTAGGGGTCAAAGGTGATCAGGGCCGGCTCTACCGACGGCGCAACACATGCATTTGCACGGGGCGGCAAGCTTTGGGGGGGGGGGGGGGGGGGGCAAAAAATCTTTTTACTTATTTTTACAATTCCGCCAAAATATTCCGCCTGGAAGCCGCGCTGGTGTAATGGTTACCACACTGCGCTAGCGATCAAGTGTTCAAGCCCGGGCGCGGGCATTTGTAGGAGTGTCATCGACCGGGATTTTGACTGAATAACCTGAACGGCCCCTGAAATAAACCCTCTGTGGATGGTGTCGCGGAGTGTTCGAAGGTTTCGTCTAGATTATTTTAAAATTCCTTACTTTTCTATTCCTTCACATTTTGTCTGTTTTCTCTACGAAATATTTGCACCTGCGATCTATTCTTAAGCTGTTTTTCAAGTCTTCACTAATAGTTCTGCTATGCGATCCCAGTGCTATCTTCTTCTCCTACAAAGGCAGTAAAAGGTATTTCTTTAGAGACGTCAGTTCAATTTATTCATTTGGTCGAAACCACAGTTGTTCCAAGAGGATTATATTTCCGTGTTCAGTGGTCAACTGAAGACCGCCACGATAAATTTTCCGGCATGACTGAACGAGAGACGGGAATGAATTAACTTGGCGTGGGAATCAGGAATTTATTTTTTTATCGACTGTTCTATGTTGGCGGCTTGAATATTTCAGTTGTTTTGGAGTGTGCATTCAAGGAAGTTACAGTGATAAATAAGTTTTTTTAAACGTTTTATGGAAATTAGTACAGAGATTCAGCCTCCATTCATTACTAAATAATACATTTTATTGTAGGGTTTATTAAAACAGTTTTAATATTCAAATAGATATAATGTCTGATAAAAGAAAAAAAACTATCAGGTGCTGAATATCGGAAATGGAAACTGGAAAAAGAACGCGATATTCAAAAACATAGCGGAGCTTTACATAAATATATAAAAACTGAAACAGCTGATGTAGGTCAGAAGAAAATAAGCAAATGTACCGAAACAAATGATTCTGAGCTCATGGCAAGTACTTTTAACTCGGACGCCAGTAACGTAGATATTACTAACAATGTCGAAAATGAGACTGATTTGACTTTTCCAATTCCAGAGATTTAAGTGATGAACTTAAGAGGTACACTGATCCGGCAAGATGGAGCCCTTCTTTAAGCGATACCGAAAGACTGGAAATCGTAAAAAAAAGGCCTGCCAGAGAGACCAAAACATGAGTTCGTTTTTCCGCGCAGCTCTAATGGTCGGAAATTTTCACTAAATTTTTACACTAGGGAGCTAAGCAATGGAGAACATATTAATCGATCATGGTTAGTGTTTTCAAAAGAAAAAGATTCTGTATTTTGTTTCTGCTGTAAGTTGTTTTCCTGTAATAGGCCTAAAATGTCACTCACTACTGATGGCTATAATGATTGGGGTCATTTGTATGTGTATCTTAATGAACACGAAAAATCTAAAAACCACTTGGAGTCCCATACACAGTGGATTGAATTATCGTCCAGGCTTAAATCAGTACAGACAAATGATTCAATGCAACAAAAGTTATTAAATTCTGAAGTTCGGCACTGGAGGAGCATAATAGAACGCCTAATTGCTATTGTCCAGTTCTTGAGCCAACAATGCTTGCCATTTCGTGGAACATCTGATAAATTATATGACCCTAACAATGGAAATTTTTTAAAGCTTCTTGAACTGATTGCCAGATTTGATAGTGTTATGTGTGAACATTTAATGAGAGTAGCTCGTGGATCGACCCAACATTACCTTACTTACTTAGTCGTTCCCCTTCTACCGTGAGGTGTAGAGGTTTGGAAGAGAGAGCGCCAGACCATTCTATCAGCTGTACCCCAACATTACCTTGGGGAAAAACATTCAAAATGAATTAATTGCTCTTCTCTCTGGAACCATAAAAAAAAAGAAATAATTTCTATGGTGGAGAAAGCTAAATATTATAGCATAGTTGCAGACTGTACTCCCGATGTAAGTCACATTGAACAATTAACACTAATTGTAAGATTTGTTAATACGAATCCAGATGATGTCAACATTCATGAGCATTTTCTTAGTTTCATTGCTGTAGAAGCCACTACAGGCTCAGCGTTAACCGAATGCATTCTAAGAAAATTGTCAGACATGGATATTCCAATCGCAAACATGCGTGGCCAGGGGTATGACAATGGATCAAATATGAAAGGAAAACATTCAGGAGTTCAACAACGTATTAGGGACATGATCTGAGAGCTTTTTATATCCTTTGCTGTTCTCATTCTCTCAACTTGGTGGTCAATGATGCCGCGATGTCATCTAGAGAAGGGGTTTTATTTTTTGAAACGGTTCAGAAATTGTATGTGTTTTTCTCAGCGTCAACACTGGGTTGGGGAATCCTTAAGAAACATATTACAACTCTAACGCCCAAGCAACTAAGTACAACTCGCTGGGAATCTAGAATCGAGGCCATTCGTCCTTTAAGATATTATATTGAGGAATTTTATGATGCATTGATAGAAATTGCTGATGACGAGTCAGTAGACAAAATGGCGAGACATGAAGCTGAAACCCTTGCCCTAAAACTCAGAGATTTTAAATTTTTATGTTGTCTGGTTATATTGCACTATGTTTAAACGAAATTAATGTTGCTAGTAAACTGTTGCAAAGCATAAAAATGGAATTGACTAGTGCCATAACAACTTTGAGAAATGTTCTCCAAAGCCTTAAGAATCTCAGAAATGATGAATCATTTCAAAATTTTCTTGTTGATGCTACAACATTAGCTGAGAAAGTTGAAGTTGATCCTGATTTGATACCAACGTTTGAATGTACTAGAGTGTGTCGGCAGAAAAAGGAACACAACTATGAAGCAAGAGATGAACCTATTTTAGATCCCAAAACTAAATTCAAAATTGAATTTTTCTTTTTTATTATTGATGTTGCAACTAATTCTATTGAAAGGTTTGAGCAATTGGAACATCACAGTTCACATTTTTCCTTTTTATATAACATCCCTAAATTGAAATCTGAGATGACAAATGAGCTCTTAAACAAATGTAGAAACCTAGAAAGCGTTTTAACACATCAAGAAAATAGAGACATTGATGCCATTGAGCTATGTGATGAACTGAAAGTAGTATCCAAATTAGTACCAGAAAATACACCGCCAACTGAAGTTCTTCGTTATATTATTGAAAATAACATTGCTCCTAATGTCGCTATAGCCTTAAGAATATTACTAACTTTGCCTGTAACGGTAGCAAGTGTTGAGCGTAGTTTTTCAAAACTGAAGCTTATTAAAACTTATTTACGCTCAACAATGGCCGAAACTAGATTGGAAGGACTTGCCATGATTTCAGTTGAACATGAAATCGGTCAAAAATTAGACTACGCAGACCTTATTTCTGCTTTTGCAAATATGAAAGCAAGAAAAGTGTCTTTTTAAGCAGTATATACTTCAAACAATATAAATTCAAATAATGTGAAAAAAAGTGCTAAAAACTATAACATGTACATACTATAGTTAAGTGTTTGTGACTCAGCAGTTCATCGTTCCACACGAGAAGAGCATCCCCTATATGTAAGTAATGTAACTACATTTATTTCATATAATTGTCTCTAATAAAGTCAATGGTTTATTTTATGACTATACAGTATTTTCATCAATTTATCAATACATTATTATTAATGGTACTATTTGAAACTAGGCTAATGGTCATGAAATTAATGTTGAAGCTTGTTTAATAACATAATGGTTTTTGAAATTTCAAACGTTAATTTGAGGTTGGGCTGGGGCGGCAAGGTATGGTATTGCACGGGGCGGCAAAATTCCTAGGGCCAGCCCTGAAGGTGATAATGGAGTTTACAGAACCAAGAAAGCTCACGAGAATAAGACACTGATAAAATTAAAATAAATAAGATGTTAAAAAATGGGGTATACAAAGTTTGTTAGAGGCATCATCACTATGTGTTACCACGGTCCTAAAGGGGAGTAATGAAAAGTACAAATGTAATCTACCATGCATGCCACAGAAGATGTGGAGGGATGAGCACGGGGCCAGAAGCTGTATATAAAGATATATTTTAAAAGTCATCCTAAGGAAACTCCCATACATTTTCTGAGGCCAAAAGCAGAGCAAAGAACAGTTACCTACCAAGCATGTTAAAAAATGTACTAAGGAGGGTTGGGCACTGGGCCTGTTTTAAGCCTCAAAAGCTTCAGCAAGTATAGACAGGTTAGTTTGGTTTGGTTTGGTTTGAAGGACTATCTTCACTGCACACAGACAACTCCAATAGTGCTCCGATCTCCTCCCTTAGATCACACAAGGAGGATCTCAGCACAGTACACAAACTCTGTACCACCGGCGAGAATTCCAACATGTGTATATGAGAATCACACATTGTACAAGGGGATTGACATAAGTCTTGGGCCTGACCATGAAGGACATGTCACAGAGAGCTGAAATTTTGTATAGTGTTTATTCCTTTTCAATATAGCCACCGTCTGAATTGACACATTTCTGCCATCTCTGCTTGACCTTGAAAAGACCTTGGGAGCAGAACACCCTATTTTTCAAACTAAACCAGTCATCACATGCCAGTATAACCTCTTCATCACTGTCAAAATGATTTCCTTTTAGCTGTTTTTTAAGATTTGGGAATAAAAAAAAGTCTGATGGAGCCAAATCTGGAGAATGTGGTGGGTGTGGAAGAATTTCAATATTCAAATCGTTGGCTGCTAGCTGCACAAGCCGTGCTTTGTGAGAGGACGCGTTGTCTTGAAGCAAAGGAAGATTTTGAGTGCGCGTTATCCCTCGTTTCCTGGTCACAACCTTTCTTAGTTTGGTGAGAAGATCTGCATAGTACTGTCCATTAACTGTGTTGCCACGAGGCAGATAATCTTTCAAAAGGATACCTTTGCCGTCCCAAAAAACAGTCAGCATCACTTTTCCTGCAGATTTCTGCGCTCTCGGCTTGACAGGTGTTGGGGAACCTGGGGTTTTCCATTGCATGCTGGCAATTTTGGATTCGGGGTCATAATGGTGTAAACAAGTCTCATCTGCTGTCACCATGGTCTCCAAAACATTTTTTGACTGACACTTTTTGAGCAACTGTTGACAGCAATTTACCCTCGTTTGCTTCTGTTCACGTGTCAACAGTCGCGAAACCCAGCGTGCACACACTTTTCTCATGTTCAGTCTGTTGTGTAGAATTCTATAAACTGTTCTTTCATTTAGTTTTACTCTACTAGCTATCTCCACAATTGTCATTTTTCGATCCTGGTCAATGATTTTCTTCACTCTTGTTGCATTTTCATCGTTGTACTCTGAGGCTGGTCTACCAGATCTTGGCAGATCAGCAACATTTGAGCGGCCGCACTTAAACTGTTGACACCAGTTTTTTACCGAAGTATATGAAGGACAAGAATCACAAAACACTGGTTCCATCTCCCTGTATATTTCTGTAGGTGTTTTTCCCTGAAACATCAGAAATTTTATCACAGCTATGGCCTCCTTCTTTTCCATTGTTTTGTCAAATCTTTGGAGCAGCAGATCTGGTCAATAGGGTACATTGCGCCGTGCACCGTAGCGGGAAAACCCATTGAAGAAACAAACGCGTACTTCACACATTCAATGCAAATATGATGAACTTTAAATGTGCCAAGTTTCATCTTCCTCCTGTGACTCCTTCATGGTCAGGCCCAAGACTTATGTCAATCCCCTTGTATAAATATTGTTGTGGTGGCTAGGTTTCCTAATTTTTAAATTTTGCCAGGGCAGCGGCGATGTGGCCTACTCTTTACAATTTTAAACTGCCAAGGAATTTTTAACGTGCGCAACTTTCATACAGGATCTCCTCTTCTTTCGCCCTTATCCGAGAAGGCTATGCATCCTATCTCACTACCCAAGAGATCACGGGGAAGCATGACATCAAAAGGACCACTGGTTCTGAAAAAGAAATTTCCATAACTTATATTCCCTCTACTGGGAATCGAACCTGGTACCTTTATAATTTGAGCCGGACATCATACCTCATAGCCACTACAACCCCCCATATATAGACAGGTTTAGCAGAAGAAAATGAAAGGGATAAAGAAAATGCATGGATGGCAAGGACAGAAGGACCTCCTGTAAATTTGTTAAAGGTCTATTCTCCTTGGCAAGCCAAAATTTAATGATGATGATGATACAAAGCAGAATGCAAAAAAGAACTTTCATTGTATTTAGAAACAAATGGAAATTTCTTTTAAAAACAAGCCCAACATAAAAATAAGAATCTTCAAGTCAACAAATGGCAAAGTTGTCCTATTGTATGGCACTGAAACATGGAGAATACAAACAATGACATCTAAAAAAGATACAGACCTTCATCAACTGGTGCTTGTACAGAATAGGACTGAAATGGTTTGACAGGATCACCAATATGAAGCTTAAAATGGGAAATTGAAAGGTGATGATGTAGATGATGATGAGGTGTGTCAGGGATGGATAACATTTTGATTTGCAGCAAAATCAATGAAGCAACAGCATGTTTGTCAGTTTTACATCGTAACAAGAACATAATATAACAACCGATATTGTCACAAAATGTTCCTTTGTCAGGAAATAATACATATAAAAATGATCACTGTCTTATAATCATGAATTTAATTAATGTTAAAACAAAAGTATTTTATTTTATTAAAAGTATTATACAACAAAGTGTAATATAATTACTGGGTTTTTTTTTTTAAATGGCACACGAAGAATAAATTTCATAAACAAGACAACCAGAAACATTTTCAAAAATACTTATTGTACCTGAAATCCTTTTACTATAGGCTATAATATAAATGTTTACTTCAGGCTATAATATAAACTTTTACTGCATGCTATAATATAAACTTTTACTGCATGCTATAATATAAACTTTTACTGCATGCTATTATTTAAAATTTTACAGCAGGCTATAATATAAAATTTTACTGCAGGCTTTAATATAAATTTTTACTGCAGGCTATAATATAAACTTTTACTGCAGGCTATAATATAAACTTTTACTGCAGGCTATAATATAAACTTTTATTGCATGCTATAATATAAACTTTTACTGCATGCTAGGGAGCCGCGCTAGCGTAGTGGTTACAACACCGCTCTGGCGACCGGGTGATTCAGGATCAAACCCGGGCGATGGCATTTGAGGATTTTTCGTCGACCAGGATTTGGACTGGATTAACTCGAGACCTGGCGAGGACATTTGAAGGAGTGTCGTCGACCAGGGATTGGCGGTTCCTGAGCCGACCCAGCTCTAATGGGTACCTCCGAAATCGGCGAGTATCTGCCTGAATGGCGAGGGACACCTGTTTCTGTACAAGAAAAGGGATACTCAGGTAAAATCAATGTCAGGTTAGACTTTAATAATAACCTGAGATTTCGCCTCGAGTATTAGCGGGCGTACGAAAAAAAAAAAAGAAAAAAAAACTGCATGCTATAATATAGACTTTTACTGCAGGCTATAATATAAACTTTTACTTCAGGCTATAATATAAACTTTTACTGCAGGCTATAATATAAACTTTTACTGCAGGCTATAATATAAACTTTTACTGTTGGCTATAATATAAACTTTACTGCAGACTATAATATAAATTGACCAAAAATAAAAGCAGGCACTCCTATTGTAAGAAAGTGTTTGTGTTCATTATCTTGACACTGAAAACAAACCATGAGCACCATCAACTAACATGCTGAAACAAAATTATCCTTCAACAATAAATTTCAGAACAAGGAAGCTGTTTTCAGAATAAAGCTGACTTTTAAGAATACTGTCTAATTTTCCCAATGGCAGATAGCACGTTATAAAATGGTGAGTAAGGCAAGTTGTGCGCAAGGCTAGAGATTTTATCATGTGAAAAATATTGCTACAGAAACGTTCACTACAAAAGTACATCAAGTGCTTTGGTGCAGGGTTTCTGTGATGAGGTAGTAGCTACAGTTGTCATGCTTGTTTCTTAACATGTAGACCACAGACCCTTTGGGGGTCCATGAATTGATTCTAGGGGGTCCGTGTTCAGAACCTAAATTTTAAAATGTAAAGTTTTTTATTATTGGTTTGGTTTTGGTTTTATAACCAACTTCACAGCACACGGACAGACAACTCCATCAGTGCTCCGATCTCATTCCTTAGATCACATAAGGACAACTCCATCAGTGCTCCGATCTCATTCCTTAGATCACATAAGGAGGATCTCAGCACTAATTTCCATTAAATATATTCCCTGCACCAGGAACCAAACCCTGTACCTTAAGCATTAGAGGCAGACGCCATACCTTTTAGCCACTTTGACCCCCAAACAATTTTTAATATGCTTTTATTTACATTTTTTGGGAGCCGCGCTAGCGTAGTGGTTACAACACCGCTCTGGCGACCGGGTGATTCAGGATCAAACCAGGACGACGGCATTTGAGGATTTTTCGTCGACCGGGATTTGGACTGGATTAACTCGAGACCTGGCGAGGACATTTGAAGGAGTGTCGTCGACCAGGGACTGGCGGCTCCTGAGCCGACCCAGCTCTAATGGGTACCTCCGAAAACGGCGAGTATCTGCCTGAATGGCGAGGGACACTTGTCTCTGTACAAGAAAATAGGATACTCACGTAAAAATCAATGTCAGGTTAGACATTAATAATAACCTGAGATTTCGCCTCGAGTATTAGCGGGCGTACGAAAAAAAAAAAAAATTTACATTTTTTGTCTAAGAATCAAAGAGGCCCATGGCACAAGAAAGGCTAAGAAACCCTGCTTTAGGAACACACACACAAAAAAGAAAAAGAAAAGAATCTGGTGGATTAAATCAAAGTGTTTTTTCTATTCCAAGTCTTACCACATCATTTCCCTTTTTGTCCTAATGAAAACGGAGACTTCTTATTGCATGGATTCAAGTGTCTTACATAAATAAGGCAGATACTGATTTGAAGTCAGTATTTCTAGGTCAGTATAACCAAATTGTCTGTTGCCTCATGGAAGACTAATGATTGCTAAATCAGTGAAAGTACGGCTGTTTTATAAAAACTATATACCAAAGTGATGACAGAAACTAATTTATGTTATAACTTTATGTTGCACAGCGTCAAACCAGTGCTGTCAATTTCAGTGAAGCTGTATGAATATTTGAAATGTAGAAATGTGTCAGAGCCAAGAAACTCTGTTTCTGCCAGACTTCAATCCTAAAATCAGTCATATCTGGAAGGTGATTTGACAAGAGCTATAATATAACATATGCTAGAACGATAACAAGTAATGATGATAATATATATATATATATATATATATATATATATATATATATATATATATATATATATATATATATATATATATATATATATATATATATATATATGGCTAGCAACCTCATCGTGTAAAACAAATTGCCAGACAACACACTGGTACAAGAGCATATGACTGCTTGGTGCAGGCTTCCTGCTGGACCAACTGTAGTGGTGGCTCCATGCTCCATAAGAAACACACAGGAAAATGGTGATGACAGTGATACGGATGTACTTTATTTTATTGTATACTAAAGTATTGTGGAATTTGACTAGACATGATTGCTGTTAGTTCTGTATAATATCTCTTACTTTCAGCTTGCATTTCTGGACCATGCCCCAAAAGCAAAAAAGTAAAATTTGGTGATGTTGAAAACCTACAGTCAGTTTAGTTCACCACAGGAAATCCCACTTTCACAAAGTCAACAGACATCTGCTGTCATTTCCAGCATTTAAGTCAAAACATTTCCACACAATACTGGCTTTTGATCAAGTATTTACTGGCACTTTACCACAAAAGTATTTCTTTTAATGCTAGGAAAAAAATTCACCTACCAGTGATGCCAACACAATGGAATAGAGCGCGCCAACAAAACTTCAATCTAATAATAGTACTGACCTAGTGACATCAAAATGGCTATTTGTTTATTTAGCAAAGATGCGGGGCAAAGTCTTTACAGACAGGGGGTATGATGTGCTGGTGTTGTGGGTAGTGGGTTTCCCCCCTTGCTTCACCCTAGGCCTAGCAAAACCTCTCATACCCCAAGATCGTTGTGCGTGGTGAAGAGCCACACCCTCCTCAAGGTAGTCCTGGTAACTGAGGGTGCGAATCCTCAGGCTAAACACAAGGGATCTAGAGGAGCAAACCTCGATAATAAAACCAGTGCACTACACCGTACACGCTCTCTGTGGGTGGGAAGGAGCCAGATGGATACTGAACAAGTCTTGGGACTGCTCCCTGAAGATCGGAACCCATCGTACAGGCACAGAGACTCAGGACTTGACGATCCTATTGCCTTCAACTCTTGGTCACATGCCTAGAGCCTCGGAGAACTCGGCATAACCAGCAGGCAATTTGGTGGCGGGGAAAGAGCACTGTGAGCCCTACCTTGGCTACGTATCACAAGGAGACGCAGAAACACCCCCTTTATCTCCCCCAGAGCTGGCACAGTACACTTCTGGCTTCTACCCGGGGCGGTAGGAAATCCACATCAAACCTGGCAGAGCAAGTCCTCCATCAGATGCGGCCGATGCTGGGCCCACTGGCGCGTGGACACGTCCCGATACCCATCGAGACTTGCCCGGGGAGCCCACCCCGGCTCAAAAAAGCAGAGAAGGCCACTCTCCAAACCTCCGATGTCTTGCGGGCAGTGTTAGGATGTGCAAGAACATGGACAGGAAGACTCCACAACTTCCCCACTGAAGACACGCCCACGGCGACCGTTGCCTCAATTGGCTGTGTGTGGTGTACCCGGAAACGGGGCCTCCCAGTACTGAGGCACAGTTAAGTCCCCGATGTCACTTATCGGTGCAGAGTTGTGAGAGATGGCTGAGCATCACAATCCCCCCTGTGTTGCAGCATGATGAGAACCCAGCATTGCACACTGAGCTTGGGGGGATCACTTGGGCACTAGACTTAATACTGGCTCTTGACTGGATGGCCGCATGCAGGAGATTTCTACAATGGAGGGTTGGCAGGTGGTGGGTATCTGGAAGTGGCTCTGTGCAGGACGTGAGGATTCCTTGGGAGAGCCCAGAACCAGAGCACAGCATTGTGCAAGCTCTGCATAGTTGGAGAACCCCCTGGATGACGGGGAATGCACAGAGTGCTACCCCACCTATCCCCAACTGCTAACTTAGAACCAGAAGTGGGGTCCTCTGTATATGTGCCAGGCCAGGATAAAATGCCTGGGAAAGAGACTGGAGCTCAGAACTCCCTAACTCAAAGCTGCAGGATGGCAGAAAAGCCATGGGAAAGACAGGGCTATTTTGAAGATAACGCAACCATATTTTCACCATACGAGCTCGGACGCCGCCTCGGTAAACAAGGTCCGCGCAGAGCAGTGACACCCCCAGGCTGCTTGCGAATAGTCTACTACTGGGAACATAAACAGATTAGGGATGAGCCCACTCTCCCGTTGAACAGGTGCTAAAGTCATAGATACTGGGCCAGAAGGCGCACCGGAAACCACAGTATCACGCAACTCGCTTTTTTTTTCCTATGGAGAGTACATCGTCAAATAAATCTCGTACTGGTGCTCGCCCTGTGGAGCTCCACCAGGCAGGTGCAGTGCCGGGCTCTGAGCCTCGACAGAGCCCACCCTCAGCTACTGGAGGACCCTCTAGACCGTCTTGTGGAGTCAGCAGACGGCGGAGGAGAACTACTGACCAAAACAAAACAGAAAAATAGAAACCCAGAGTGCCACTTGTCATGATGCACTGGAATTCAGAGGGAGTGAACAGCAAGCAGGCTGGATACAGCAAAAAGACAGAGCTGGAAAACATCTTGTATGAGAAGCAAGTCAGTGTTTGCTGTATCCAAGAGACTCACTTGAAAGCAGATCAAACCTTTAAAATAAGGGGATATCAATGCTTCAGATCCGACAGAAAAGATAGACGAAAAGGAGGAGTACTTACTCTTGTAAGGAATAACATTCCTGCACACGAAAGGAAAACCTACATGGATGGAGCAGAATATCAGCTGTTGCAGATAAAGGTAGACAAGATGGAAATAGAACTCCTGAACTATTACTGTCCGAACAACAAACCCCTGAGTCTCAGCTCTATACAGGTACCAGCCACCAACTTTATAGCAGTTGGAGACTTTAATAGCCACTCCCAGAGCTGGGGCTATAACCATCTGGATCACAGAGGTGAAGAGGTTGAAACTTGGCAAGATGATCACTCCCTAATCCTAGTCAATAATGCCACAGATACTCCTACCTTCTACTCCAGAGGATGGCACACAACTTCAACACCAGATCTTGCCTTCTCCACACCAGATATAGCTGGATCTATTAGTAGAGAAGTAGGAGACCAACTAGGGGGAAGCGACCATCGCCCAATCTTTCTTACTGTCCAGAGTGCAACTCTCAGTACAGGCCCAGTCATTACAAGATGGAACTACAAAAAAGCCAACTGGGGTTTATTCAGGCATCAGGTGAACATGCTGCTGTCTACCCTCAAGGTACAGAACAGAGACATTAATGAAGTGGTAAAAGACTTCAACAGATGCATACTACAAGCTGCAAAAGAAACCATTCCCAAAGGATGCCGGCGTAACTACATACCATACTGGTCCAGCACACTCCAAGAACGTCAGGAAGCTATGGACAGGGCTAGAAAGGACGCAGAGTCTCAGCCTTCAATTGAAACTCACAACAAATGGAAAAAGGCTGTAGCAGAGTTTCAGAGAACAAAGCTAGAAGAAAAACGGAAAAGCTGGAGAACTAAAACGGCATCGCTGAACCTTGAGAAAGACGGCAGGAAACTTTGGAGATTAGTCAAGTCTCTAAATGAAGAGCGTTCCTCACCTAGGCAGACTATCACATTGGATGAAGGTGGCAAACTTTTCAGAGGAAAACAAGCTGCAGACTTGTTTGCTAGAAGATACAGTTCAGAAAGCAACTTACCCATTAACATAGATCATCAGAGAGAGATAAGAAAAGAAATACTGGCAACCATGGGACAGACAGATACTCCTGCCCCAATGAGGGAACCCATCACACTAGGAGAACTACGAAGGCTATTTCCAAGCTTAAGTTTCAAAAGTCACCTGGCCCAGACAAAATCAGCAACGAAATGCTAGTAAATCTGAGCACAGCAGCAAAGACAAAACTGCTTGAGATATTCAACCACAGCTGGTTGAAAGGAACGGTACCCCAAGTATGGAGAGAAGCCATCACAATACCCATACTAAAGAAAGGGAAATGTAAGACCGAGGCTGCAAGTTACCGGCCAATCAGTCTCACAAGCTGTGTTGGGAAGACTATGGAGCGAATAGTCAACCACAGATTGAAATGGTATTTAGAGTCTGAGCAGATCCTGGTGCCTGAACAAGCTGGATTTAGAGAATGCTACAGTATAGAAGACCAAGTTACTTACTTGTCTCAAGCAATAGAAGATGCCTTCCAGGAGAAGAAAAAGGTCCTAACGATCTGGGTCGACTTCAAGCAGGCCTTTGACAAGGTGTGGAAAGATGGCCTCATTGCAAAACTTAGGAGAAGTGGAATCCAAGGCAACATGATGAAATGGATCCAGTCATACTTGCATAACAGGAGAACTAGAGTCACTCTTGACGGTCTGCAGACCAGAAAAGTGTTGCTCCATCAGGGGGTACCTCAAGGAGGAGTAATTTCCCCAACACTCTTCCTTGTTTACATCAATGACCTGGTGAAAGATCTCCCTGCAGGAGTTAAATCTGCCTTATATGCAGATGACCTAGTACTCTGGTGCGCTGATGAAAATGTCACCACAGCAAATTATAGAATGCAGCGGGCAGCAGACATGCTAGTGTCATGGGCAGAGAAATGGCTTATCACAATAAACACAGACAAAACCTCCACAACACTGTTCTCCCTCGCCCCCAAGGACAAATCAGCTAACATACACCTAGGGACAACCGTGATCAAGGAAGAAAGCTACCCCACCTATCTTGGGGTGACATTTGACCGAAGGCTTACATGGAATAAGCATATTGAAAATGCAGAAGGAAAGGCCCGAAGACGACTAGGCATACTCAGAAAATTAGCAGGTACCAACTGGGGAGCAAATGAACGAAATCTAAAGAAGATTTATAATGGAGTAATAAGACCACACTTAGAGTTTAGCTCAGCAGCATGGTCATCAGCTGCTAACTCACATCTGCAGTCTTTGGACAAGGTGCAAAATCAAGCTCTCAGGCTCATTACAGGAGCCATGAAAACTACGCCAATAACAGAGATGCAGAAAGTTGCTGGATTACAGACATTGTCCCATAGAAGAGACACAAAAACCATGATCCAGATGGAAAAGTACAACAGTATGCCAATGCACCCAATGAAGGCAAGACTAGATGATCTGGCATTGGGACGTCTAAAGCGTAGCAGCTTTGTGCATCGGGGGAAAAGACTTATAAGACAGCATCAAGAAGACCTATCCATGAAGACAACACCACTGAAGCCCACCCTATACCCTGTACCATGGGAGCAGGCCAGCAGTGCCCTCCAAATTAATACATCAGTCAGTGGTCTCACAAGTGAATGTGAGTATAATGATCTGCAAAAACGAACTGCTACATTGAGTATGATCCAAGAAAGCTATCCCGATCAATCATGGATACATGCCTATACAGATGGATCAGCAACTAATGCTGTTAGGAATAGAGGTGCCGGTATCTTTATCTCATATCCTGACAACCACTATGAGACTAGGCACATTCCCACTGGTAAATTCTGTTCCAACTATACAGCTGAGGTTCAAGCTCTAGAGCAAGCTGCAAATATGATTTATAACACCAACTCTGACTGCCACCAGGTAGTCATCCTCACAGATGCACTGTCTGTCCTGCAAGCTCTCAAGGGTGGTAAACTCCCGCATCTGAGAAATGAACTAAACAAGGTAGCTGCCAAAAAGAGAACCATACTTCAGTGGGTACCATCTCATTGTGGTGTACCCGGAAATGAAAAGGCAGATAAACTTGCAAAAAAGGGAGGAGAATGTGAACAAGAAGATAATGAAGTCACATACTTTGAGAAAAAGAGAGCTATCCAGACTATCGGAAGAGAACAGAACCAACCCAAAGACGACTATCACACTCTCGACCGGCAGGGACAGATAACTATTTTTCGACTCAGGACAGGGCATAACAAACTGAATAAACACATGCACAAGCTACAATTGTCTGCTTCACCACTGTGCACATGTGGATTAAACGAACAAACTGCTGAGCATGTTCTACAGGACTGTCCTCTGTATGACCAGTTAAGAAAGATATACTGGCCCAATGACTCAACACTAAACTCAAAGCTATATGTAGTTAAAGAGGAACTTCAAACAACAGTCGAATTCATCATGAGAACTCGTCTGACGGTGTAATCATCAAAGATGTGATCGCAACAAGAAGAAGAAGCAAAGATGCAAAAACAAGTAAATACACAAGTCATGTAGTGGCTCAGTTATTCAATGCTTCAGGTTGCTCACTGTTTTAACTGCATATCCAGGCCTAAATAAACAACAATTTATTTTTAAAAATTATCATTAGATTAATTTCCATGTCTGAAATGCATTAGAAATATGACAAAATATCCATCGGATTTCAGACTTGCTAAAATCATTTGGATTCTGATGGATTTCAGATTCAAACCCAAGCTCTGAAACATCCATATTAAAAAAGTTTGCTGTACTATAAAATATTCAAAGCCTGTACAGTATCTTTCATGTTGGAAATTTAGAGTGACAAGAATTGTTCAACAAAGAAATGTGACATAAAAATCTATGTACTTGGTTATCATATCAGAATGTGAAAATTTCATAAACATTTACAGTTAAAGAAACAATATCAATATACGTTATAGATTAGTGTTGTGAATATTAAAGAAATAATGTGCCTGGCTGACAATTTGTACACAATATTTGTAATGCTGTCCCGTGTAGTTCCCGAGGGTCTCAGACGAGACAAACAAAGAATAAGACTACTCCACCCTCATGCGTGTCACACAAGATGACTAAAATAAGGGCCGAGGTTGGTAGCATCATAATGTTAAACCTCCACCCTCATGCATGTCACACAAGACGACTAAAATAAGGGCTGGGGTTGGTAGCATCATAATGTTAAATTTCCACCCTCATGCATGTCACACAAGACGACTAAAATAAGGGCCGGGGTTGGTAGAATCATAATGTTAAACAAATTGCTACAGAAGCCATCACTATAAGAGCTTGTGAATGATTGGTGCAGGTGTCCTGCGAGGGGACCAGCTGTAGTTGTGGCTTCATACTTCATAAGGAGTGCACTGGAAAATGAAGATAATTTGTAATGAGCTCGTTTTTCAAGACGGGATGTGAGCACAAAAATGTATAACTTACTTACTTAGTCGTTCCCCTTCTACCGTGAGGTGTAGAGATTTGGAAGAGAAAGCGCCAGACTATTCTATCAGCTGTCTTCTTCCTGGCCTCGTTCCATTCTAGTCCTCGGTCCTTCAAAGATTGTCTAATGTGGTCCTCCCAGCGGACTCTGGGTCGTCCTGGAGGTCTGGATCCCTGGCTCTTTGTTTCCCATGCTTGTCGTGGTAGCCGATCTTCTCCCATTCTGCAGACATGGCCAAACCATCTTAGTTGGGAATGTTCTATTTGGGTCTGCAGCGGGTGGGATTTTAGTCCTTGACGTATCGTCTGGTTGCAGACCATGTCTCTTCTTGTTACTTCAACCACCTTCCTCAGATACCTCATTTCTGAGGTTTGGATCTGGCTTTTGTGGGTTGTAGTCATTGCCCATGACTCGCATTCATATGTCAAGACTGGGACATAGGTGGAGCGGTATACAGCCATCTTCGTTTTCTTACCAACCTCTTTCTTGCTGAGGAATCCTCGATTTATGGCCTGATAAAGTCTCCCAGCCGCTGCTTTTCGAGTGGCCAACTCTTCTTTGATGCCCCCCTTTCGGTCTATAATAGCTCTGAGATATTTAAAGTGGTCAACCTGCTCCAGGACCTGTTCTCCCAACTTAATCTGATGTTTTCTTTCTTCTCGTGATATCACCATGGATTTTGTTTTAGAGCTATGACCATCCCTCTCTTCTCCAGCTCTTCCTTCCAGACTTGCAGGTTGTAATAGTTGAACAGTCTTGAATGGAATTCACTGCTATACATCGGATTCGTAGACTATGAAAAGGCATTTGACAATGTAGACAGAGAATCACTTTGGAAACTGATGAGGCTTTATGGAGTTCCCATGAAAATCATTAATTTAATAAGGAAGACCTATGAAGACATGACATGCAGAGTTCTTCATGAAGGACAACTTACAGAACTGTTTAGGATTAGAACGAGAGTGAGACAGGGATGCCTCTTGTCTCCATTTCTTTTCTTACTAGCAACAGATTGGGTTATGAAAACATTGACATCACGCAACAGAAATGGAATCCAGTGGAATCTGACTAAACAGCTTGATGATCTGGATTTTGCAGATGACTTAGCTCTTCTGTCTCATAACCGTAATCAGATGAAAGAGAAAATGAAAATTCTTGATGAGAAGTCACAACAAGTTGGCCTGAAAATACACAGGGAAAAGACAAAGATTATGAGAATAAATGCAAGAAATGATAACAAGGTTGAACTTGAAGAAACACCACTAAAGGATGTAAAAACGTACACATATCTTAGCATTAATATAGACAGAGTTGGAAGGACAGACAATGATATCAAAATAAGAATACAAAAAGCAAGAGGATCTTTCATTGCAATGGGAAACATATGGAGAGCAAGAGAAATCAAGTCCAACACGAAAATAAGAATCTTCAACTCAAATGTCAAGTCAGTCCCATTGTATGGCTCTGAGCCATGGAGAGCAGCAAAAACAACAACCAAAAATCTACAGACTTTTATAAACGGGTGCTTGTGTAGAATAGAAGGACTGAAATGGTATGACAAAGTCACAAATGTGAAGCCAAGAAGGTAGACTTTTATAAAGGGGTGCTTGCATAGAATAGAAGAATTAAAGTGGTTTGACAAGATCACCAATGTGGAATTGATGACAAGAACCAGACAAGCGCCAGTGGAACAAGAGTTGAGAAGAAGACGCTGGCGATGGATAGGACACACATTGAGGAGACCTGTTTCTGGAATCCACAGGGAAAGAGAGGCAGAGGTAGACCAAAAAACACATGGAGAAGAGAGCTGGATACAGAGGTGAAAATGATGAGGACAACATGGAAAGAACTTGAGCGGATGGCACGGGACAGGAAGACTTGGCATGTGTTTGTTGAAGGCCTATTCTCCTTGGGGAGCTAAAGGGTATTGATTGATATTGCAGGATGCAAGGTAAAAAAATGAAACCATGTTATAATCGTGATGCCTAAAAACTTTATATTTCAAATGTACTTGAATACTACACTGTTGCCATTAAATAAAAGGACACTGTGAGAATCACTTTCTACTTTTCAACCGTTCTTTCATCATCTTATCACATCAGCAATGAATATTCTTTTAAACATTCTTGCAGTAGTGGCTCCTGTAGAAATTTGTTTTACAAATTCAAATGGTTACCAGCTTCACTGTGGTCATCTCATTTGACATGCCTAGAGGCAGCAGTAGTCCCAGTCTCACTTTGTTTAACCAAAGACTTGAAGGAACCACACAGATGACCAGCATGTCATATAGTTTCCAGTCGCATGTTGCCTCCGGCCCAGACTTAGGCCCAGGGAAGAATTAATAAGGTCACTTTCTACTTTTCAAGTATGTTCATAAGAGGCAACTAAAAAAAAAAAATTAAGGATAGGCCACCCACCTACTTTTAGGGAAGTAGAAAAGGACCTGAAGGAGTCAAGAGTATCAACTGATTAATAAATTCCTTGTAGTTGGAAATTAACTTGTGCAATTGATAAACTGTTTCTTTTTCAGACATCTTGAAGTAAAAGTAATGTGTATGTGGGAGGGACTGCTGCCTTGTAATGAAAAGACAGCTGGTTTGATGGCTGGGTTGATTGGTGAGCACCTGAGACTGGAAACCTGTACACTCTCTGGGGTACAGATGGTTCAGCCATTTTCATGGCTCTGCTTTAAAGTTATTTTTGTTATGTTAATATTTTTACATTTCACTGGATATACATGACATTTTTAAGAAATTATCTAGTGGTGTTTCCTGAATGCCACAGTCTGAAGTCTGACCTTTTCGGTAAGAAATAAAAGTTTTATTAACCCCTTGCTGTGGTGCACAAGCGTATTCATCACTTCATTAGAAAAAAAAAAAAAACCAGCATTGCTGTAATTTTTATATTAAAATATTTGTTTTTACATTGCCTTTTTCATCCTTAACTATTAATAAAATTAGTTCAAAACTTAGAAAACTATTGGTCCGCTAAGAAGAAAAAGTAAGGAAAAAACACCATGCAATGCTGATGAAGCAATCCAATCTTGCCACAGGCCAAACAATTCAGATCATGTAATCCAACTTACTTCTGGTAAAATTACCATGACCTTTTACACTGATCACTGTCAATTCACAACTGCAGTTTCATAACGTGTTCTTCATTATGAAAAAAAAAAAATGATATATATATATATATATATATATATATATATATATATATATATATATATATATATATATATATATATACATCTATATATATATATATATATATATATATATATATATATATATATATATATGCTAATCCATATCATGATTCTTGTCATCAGAAAGCAAGTGATAAAACAAATATCAGATATAAAAAAATACCACAGGCTGTGGTATCTAAAACCATTGATGATGTATGTCATCACAACAAAGTCCACGGGCTAATTAATAACGGGGAAAACAAAATATAGCCACCTAAGTTTTTACAGTTTTATTTATTTATTTATTGTCAGATTGCTTCCACTGTTCTAAAATACATGCTGTAAATCTACAGAAACTTAAGCTAACAATTTTGATGGGTCTTGTGTACATTTTGTATCAGGAACTTCAAGCAAAGAATACCACCGGCTGTACTTGTTAATGTTCTGTTGGTTATTAAAAAAAGTATGCCAATAGCAGTAAATGTTTCTTGTCATGATGTTCAGCATTGTGTTGACGTTTTAAATGTTTTTGAGTTGGAGTTGGTAAATAACAAGGTATAGTTAATTACTATGGTAGTAGGGTAACATAAGACAAGAGTTAAAGAGGCAAAGTTATGTTTATCAGTTGCTTATACGTGCAGTTTTTAGGATTGTAAAAACGTACATACATACAATTTCATAGTTAAATAACAAGAAGATAGCCAACTTTCAACATGCAATACAACTGACAGGTTTATCTGACAGAATAGCCATACAAGTTTTATAGAATATGTGGTGTTTATTTCACAGTGCTCATTTTTTACAATGCCCATAGATCATTAAACACCATTGCATAATGTTATATAACACTAACACAATTATTACATATCAGTCTAAAGAATGAAATAAAGATGCATAAGAATAGAACAAAAAGTTAATGACATAACCATATATAGTTCTTGGTGCTGGAGTGGATAACATGTTCACTTTTCATGTGGGTACAGGCTTCATCATATTGAGAAGAACCAGACTGCAACAGACCTGGCAGCTCAGCAATGTACACTTATCGTGCTGACATAACATGGAGTACATCTTCCCACTATGCTAAATAGTAAAATTTTGAAGATATTTTACCTTTTGCAGAAATATATACAGTGGAAATGCCTTTTAGCCAGCACCAAACAAGTTCATTTATATTTTTATGTTGCCCATGCCTACTGATTTTCCTTTTCTCCTATTAACTATTTTCTCTGATTGTCCAGTTGGCAGAGTGGTTAGAGCACTGGCATCTCACAACAAAGGTACATGATTCAAAACTATGTGGCATCACACTCCAGTCTACCAAGCTGTAAATGGGTACCTGACTGCTCTTGAATAAAGGAAGGCAAAGGTAGTGAGGAAAGGAACTGGTCATCCCACTCTAACACTCCAGAACAGAGACTGCCTTATCAGTGGGTTTCCTCAATGTGTGTCCTATCCATTGCCAGAATCTTCATCTCATCTCTTGTTCTACTGGCACTTGTCTGGTTCTTGTCATCAGTTCCTTATTGGTGATCTTGTCAAACCACTTCAATTCTTCTATGTAAGCACCCCTTTATGAAAGTCTAACTTCTTGGCCGTTGTTTTTGCAGTTCTCCACATTTTGAGCCATACAAGATACTGTCTTTACATCAGAGCTGAAGATTCTGATTTTTGTGTTGGGACTCAATTCCCAATGCAAAGAAAGCTTCTCTTGCCTTTTTTGTATGTTTATGTTGATATTGCTGTCTGCTCCTCGAACTTTATGTTGTGCATTTATCTGTATTCTGGAGTGTTTTGCATACCTGTCAACCTCCTGAGATGAAAACCTTACAAACACCTAAATAGCCTTATGCAAAAAATATATTAATATATTACACGCAATATGGTTGTAACATGACAAATGGCATATATTAATTAATTAACATTTGAAATAGTGTGATGTAAAACATACTAATAAAGTCTCATGCTGTTCTTCATGTGTATTAGAAATGATGTGAGTGACAGTCATTTCAAATATGTGTCCCATAAAGTTATCACTGCTTTCATAACTTGGTGATGTTTGTGTTAGTTTTGTAAAATTCACCAGAAAATCAATAACCTTATAACAGAAATCAGATTACAACTATAACTGTGGTGATACCCATATATAATAATGTAATAAAAATGAAGACAAAACACTGCCATGTTTAAAAGCAAAAATATCCTAGTAGTTGTAAACTGATGTGCTCTGAGAAATGCACTGCCCTACAATTATTCCAATGAAAAAACAGTCATTATTATGCTAATTTTAAATTAAGGAATTCATCCCTTGTATAAAATACTTGCAGCTCCTACCATGACCTCTGACCCTATCTACAATTATATACAATACCCTATCTATATTATTTGATGGATGAATTATTTCAACCAATAATCATGGGAGGGGGAAAAACCTAATACAAAATTATTATTAACTCTTACTATACGGGAGCTAAAACCGCGTTTTTACGCGCTAGTTTAGCTATCGTTACCGTCGCACGCCACTTGAACTGGCGAGCCGTAAAATTGGTACTAAACCCGCGCCACTTCACGGGGCTTGCCGGATACTAAGAGTTAAAGAGTTTGTAGACCAGTGGTAATAAATCTCCATTTTATTAAAAAATAAAGTGTCAAATCTCGTGGAGGCACAAGCAAAGAAACAAAGTTACAACTGATCAGAGCATGTATATTCCCAGTAGCAACAAACAGTTGTGAGACTCAATAAAACAGTTGCAAAAAATATTACATCTTTCGAACTGAAATTCTACAGAAGGATGTTGAGAATACCCTGGACAGAAAAAAAAAGACCAACAGAGAAGTACTGCACTCACTAAATGTAGAGGAAAATTGGCTCCTAAATACCATCGCAATAAGGAAGCTGAAATTTTTTGGTCATATATAAAGACATAATAGTCTAGAAAAAATTAGTAATGGGAGGCATGGTCCTTGGAAAAGGGGGAAGGGGATGGCCTAGACAACGGTGGATCCAGGACATCACAGAGTCTGAACATGTCTTTGGAGGATGCAGGTCGACTTGCCCAAAATTGTGATGCGTTCAGAGCAGCTGTAATGGAGATAACGTTCTGGAGAGAATATGTCACATGATGATGATGACAGTGGGCCATCTATATATGGCCTTAAAAATAACATTCAGAGATGCAGTAATAAGAGTTAGGAATCCTAACCCTATTGACATGCATGGAGGCATATCTGGAGTCATCTTTATATGACCACCAGCTATGCACAATGCTACAATATACATATGTGGAAGTGAACCTCTGTCTGTGAGGCTAATTACACCCTTGTTGACTTTTGAAATCATCCACACACTTCCAGGGATTTCACCAGTGGTGAAACTTGTTGAGAACCCAGCATTGCACACTAAGCTTGGAGAAGTCACTTGAGCCCCAGACGCAATTCTTTGGCATTGACTGCATGCAGGTGGATCTCACTATGGACCCAGTGATAGGCAGGGGGAGCTGAGAAGTGGCTCTGTGCAGGACGTGACAATTCCTTGGGAGAGCCCAGAATCAGAGTACAGTATTTTAGCTCTGCATAGTTGGAGAACCACCTTGGATAGCAGGGAATGCATAGTATGCCACTCGCTTCTTACTCCTAACTTGGGACCAGTTGTGACGATCCTTTAAATGCAAGGCAAATTGGAGCTCATGACTTCAACTCAGTACGTTTCAGAATGGCAGATAAGCCACAGGAAAAGCCTAGATCTACAGTGAAGATAATATCAAGGAGTCTTTAACTTGGTATCAGATGCAAATGAGCGAGAAGCTCAGCAGCCCTAGTTAAACAACAACAACCCTATCGACATTAGTGACTTATTTGTGTGGCATCAAAGAACATGATCTACTGTCCTTCATTTTAACTGGATTGACTCTAGAAACAAAATATTATGCTAAAAAACTTTTTTTTTCTAGTTATGTACACATAATATTATGACATTCATTTATCGTAAATATATGAATGGGGAAAATATAACTGGAAAGATGAAGAGATCGATAAAAATTACAACAAAGAGAAACAAACTGTCAACAGTAGCAAACAATATTTAACCAAATTATGAACACAGTGTCAAATACTTAGCTTTTTTAATAATGGCATTTAGGGGTAGTCACAAGCATGGCTGATGACAGATAGTCTACATACCTGTCAACCTGTACGAATTTTTCGTACAATGTACGGATTTTTGATACTTTTAGCAGTGTACGGCCGTACAGACTCGTTGTACGGATTTTTCTCCCCCTCCCCCCCCCCAAAAAAATTTTTTTTTTTTTTTAAATTCTAAATTTTTAAATCAGAAAATATTTTCTAGCCCAGGTTTTTTTTTAAACCAATTTTTTTTATCTTTAATTCCAGGAATCTTGGCGTCCGTTTTTAAACTGAGGTCTCTCCCAGCAACCAATCAAATCCTTTTATACCCAACAATTTGACAAAAACTTTGAATTTGGACTCAAACGCTTTCGGCTTTTAGCGTGACATGACGTATTTTTAAAGTTACCTGTTATCAACGACCACGCTTGCTTGCCACCACACTTCGACGCCATTTTGTTTAAAAAAGCTAAGTTCTTATAACTTGGTTAAATATTGCTGTTGTTTTGCTTTGTTGCAATTTAATCGCTGTCTTAATCTTTCCAGTTATATCTTGCCCTTCAATATATTTCCGATAAATTGTCATAATATTCTGTGTAGGCCCTACATAACTAGAAAAAAAAAGTTTGTTTGCGTTGAGTAGGTGTTACGTACATTTATTACCTAAGGGGGTAGTCTTCGGTCCTGCCAAATGTACGCACCAGTCTTAATATAGTTATATTATTTGTGCGTTCGATTGATTCACGCACTGACGTGCACAATGCAGTGTGAGTTGCTTTGGACGCACGGGTAACCTAGTTTAGGGATTGTGAGTCATGTTTTGAACGGGGCAGTACGGACCATGTTTATGGCCGTGGAATTTTTCTTGTATTCGTGGCAAGTTGGTGTAAGCCATTAGTTCTATTGATATAGATATTGGTCTTCATGTCGAAGCCAATTGTGGAAGTATCATGTAAGTGTCGCCCCATTTCATATTGAATGTTTATTAGTTTTAATTGAAGTATCAGGCCGCTCCTAGTTATGGTCTAGCGGGAATCCATCGTAGTATGTCATTCCTAGAATGGACTAACGGAGTCGATTGCCTTGTTTGAATTACCGTAGAGGGAGGATACCTACGAGGATACGACGTTAATTGATTTTGTATGCTTCTCATGTTTTAATATGCCGTTTCGTCAATGCCAAAGTCATGGCATGGATTTTGGGAGAGGTTAGTCAACAGAAGACTCTAACCTGATTGTATTGCCGTGTATAACTTTATCTGGATTATATATATGCTACATTAGTATTGTATGAAGAAAGTCTGGGAATTTTACGAGTATGATATCAAAGATTGATCCTCGAACATGAATCCATTTACCACGATAGACGTCCTTGGAAGAAGGTCAACGGACTTCATTGTAAATATATATTAATGGAGAACAGAAGTGATCCTCAGCTCACTTGGACAGAAGAGGACTTGATTGTTGAAGAATCTCCAAGAATTTAAGAGTATGATCAGTAACTTTAAAGTATGACATTTGCATCTGTAATCTGTAACCATGATCGTCTTGTGTATTCCCGTCTGTATCGTGTCAATAAATAACATGTACTTTCACCAACGACTTGCGTGCAGTCCTGAATTGGAGAATTGACTATTACTTGTTGGAGTTCGTTTTAAGAACACTTCTGAGATATTTTCATTGAGAAAACCATTCGCGTATTTTAAGCTAGCATAGACCAGTGACACCATACACTAGCTTACAACTACCTCTTGACTAGGAGTATGAACGACCCAACAGTAAATGGTATGCCAGTGTGGTCTGGAAATTAATAATTTCACAGGAACGTACTCAATCCAAGTATCGGTTGAAAAGAAGATTTGTACTTTCAAGGCGACAACATCTCAAACTTGGAACCTAGTGTGACGATGAATCAGAATCAACTTACGGTTACCAAATGCTCAAGGTCATCAATCAACCTCCACGTCAAGTTTAACAGTGACTGACTGCCTTGGGATCACCTATTCGTCTTTATTACGTGCGAGCTGTTATTATATACGCAGAGCGAAGTATTTTATCCTCAGACGTACATCCACGGAGACGAGGCACATTGTTTTTTTTTCCCGGCACACGCGAGATAAGTATAACGTACTTTCGTTGTACATTTTATTACTTTTAGCTGTGCCTTTTATTGTTATGTCCATATTTACATTTTCCATGTTATATGTTATATGTTGTGCATTCGTCGTGGGAGGTAGGGAGGTTGATCTGACGAATGAGATCCATCTCGAAGCCTATTCGGGCTCTTCGTCAGACGTTCTGTAGGGCTCAACTTGTAAGTTTCAATTGAGCGATAATTCCGGTTCAAGGCTAGAAACCTTGCCGAAGTTCCGATCGCTAATTGTTCCTTATAATAGTATCTGTTTAGCTGTTTCGTCACGTTTAATTGTTGTTCTCGTAGTTATTTTTACTCGTATTTAGTTTCATGATGAATTTTGTTTGTATTATGCGTCCGTCTCACCTTTCCTGTCGTTCAGTTTTTTACAAAACCTATGTTTTTTACACTGTGTTGTCAATTGTTCTGTTGAATATCTGGTCGTAGTTATCATCGTAAATTTTTACGATATTCTATTTTAGTTATACATTTCTATTTTGTTGATTTCTACGATTGTGTTCATTCGTCTTTGATTATCGTGTCTTGTCGGTAATGTTTCTATTGTCTTTCACGTTGTTGCTTACATGACATTTCATTACATAAATTACTATATTGATTATTGATATATTTCATAACTATATGATAACAAAATATACCGTTCTAGGACAGGAACGAAGAACACTTGTTATAGTAACAAGGTTAATTAATTTATATTGATTAATTATCATTTTATAAATCAAGAGTATTGTGACTACTTATAAAGCATAATGTATTCACTAGATTATTTCATTAAGCAAGCAAAAGCTCTTCAGATGGCTCCTGATGAAGCAAAAGCATTTGCACTTGCAGAATATAGGAAAGCTCAAGAAATAGAAGCCGAACAGAGAAAGTTAGAAACTTTAAGACTAGAAAAACTTCAATTTGAGGCAGATCAAAAACGGATTGAATCTGAGGAAAATGAGAAAAAAAATGAGATTAACTGCTGAGGAGGATGAAAAGAAGAGGAAATTTATAGCTGAGGAAGAGGAGAAAAAAATGAGATTAGCCGCTGAATTAGAAGAGAAACGATTTCAGCGAGAGGCAGAACAGAAACAAAGGGAGGCTGAAGAAAGACTTAAAATTGAGATGGAAGTTAAACAAAAGGAAATGGAAGAAAGAAGATTAATAGCTGAAAAAGAGATGGAAGTTAAACAAAAGGAAATGGAAAATAAACAAAAGGAAATGGAAGAAAGAAGATTAATAGCTGAACAAAACACAAAACGACTTCAGCTTGAGATGGAAGAGAATGATAGAAAACGACAGCATGAACTGAAATTAGCAGAGTCAGAATATGAGAGACTTAGGTTAACTCAGGAAGCTAATTCTCAGAGAACTTTTGAAAGCCAAACTTCATCCAGACATGATCATTTTAAGGAAATTAACCTTAAATTACCTAAATTTAATCCCCCGTCGGATGACGTAATATTTTTCCTAGATAGATTTGAGGCCACTTGTAGGTCTTATAACGTGGATAAAACACTGTATTGCACATATTTATCCAGGTTACTTACTGGGGATGCTTTAGCTGTTTATCATACTACCAGTATTAATGAGAAGAATGATTATAATGCTCTTAGAGCCGCACTTCTGAAGAAATTTCAAATGACAGAGGATGAATACCGATTAAGATTTCGTACATTGCTACCGCAATCAAGCAGAAATTTCAGTGATTTTCTGTCACAAATACGACTAACCCTAGAAAGATGGATCGAATTATCCAAAATTGACAAGTCGTATGAAGGTCTCTTCGATTTACTGATGCGCGATAAGGTACTATCGTCTGTAAATCCTACATTTCTCGCATTTTTACATGAACGGAAACCTTTATCAATGACAGACTTAGAAGAACATGCAAAAAATTTTTGCACTGCTCACCCAACCATGGATCTAAGTAATGCACAGATTAAGAATGAATTGCCTGTTGCTTTTGCAGCACAACAAAACAATTTTTCACGAAATCGTTCCTTTAGTGCTGACAGGTATGTCAATAAGGGAAATAATTACAATTTTAACAATGATAACTTTTACAAAGGGAAGCAATTTCAACAATCTGCTCCATTTAATGTTTCTTGGAACCAAGCTCACAGATCGCGAGATTTTGGTAACAATAATTTTAAAAATAATCAAGGACATTATAATAAACAAAACTGGAGGTCAAGATCTCAGGGTCCGCAAAACAGACAAGGTTCTTGGAATAAAAGTTTTAAAGAACATCATAACTTTAATTATACAAATTATCGGACTCATCCAAATTTTAACTCAAGCAGAAACGACAATTATGGCAATTTTAATGCAAATAATCAAAATCGATCGCGCCGCAGAGATAGATCGTCGAGTAATACGGGTAGACATTCCAATGTCTCTTTAATTGATACACAGGCTAACACTGAACAGGGTAAAGTAGCTGAAACTCACAATGCTATGTCTTGTTCTCTTGATTGTACCCAGGTGAAAGACTGTCCAGAATGCTCGACTCTTTTCCAGCCTAAGGCGATCACGACGCTGCGTTGCGGACATACCTTGCCTAGTCTACCTGCAGTCTGTACGGCCACTGCTGCGTCAGTACACCAGGGACAGGGCTCTCTTAAGTTTAACAAGGGATTTGTCAACAACATTTCATGCTCTCTCCTATTTGACTCAGGTTGTAGCACTGTGGGCGTCCGGACTTCGCTGATCAACCCAAGTTGTGCCACGGGCAGGGTTGTCAAGTGTGTGACTTTTGGTGGCACCGTTGAAACATTTCCCACTGCTATTATTGATCTTAATACACCATTTTTTTCAGGAAAGATCCAGGCATGTCTCCTTCCGAATCCAATTTGTGATTTAATACTTGGTCGCATACATGGTATTAAAGAGTGTACACCACAGCAAATAGCTGAATGGGAAGAGCGACATATTCAAACTGCAAATGCAGTAGTGACTAGAGCGCAAGCTACTAATATGTCGCATGATACACCTATTGAACCTACAGTTCATACCACTTGTGATGATGATGCTCCTATTTCACGGGAGTTGTTTGCAACATTGCAAAAGAATGATGATTCATTAAAAAAATTTTTTCAGTACGTGAACAAAAAGAATACCAGCAACAAACTTGCAAAATCTAGACATGACTTTATACTTAAAAATGGGATTTTGGTTAGAGTAATACGGGAAAAGGATTCATCCTTATGTTATCAGATCTTAGTCCCATCCTCTATGAGATCTCGTATATTACGACATGCGCATGACTCGCAATGTGCGGGCCATATGGGTTTTTTCGCGTACCAAATCCAGAGTGCTTTCGGCATTCTACTGGCCAGGCGTCCATAGGGACATCACTCTCTATTGTCGGTCCTGTTTGATATGTCAGGAAGTTAAGGTGCGGGGTCCATTTCATGCGGCTCCTATTCAAGCTGCGGACATCCCGATTAGACCATTTGATAAAATGGCTATAGACATTATTGGTCCGATGCTTCCATCTGCTAGAGGGCATATGCATATTCTTACGTGCATTGATATGTGCACTCGTTGGCCTGAGGCCATCCCTCTCAAGAACACTTCATCTGCCAGTGTAGCAGAGGCATTGATGTTAATCTTCTCACGCATTGGTTTTCCACGGAAAATCTTGTCGGATCATGGGGTTCAGTTCATTTCTGAATCCATGTCTCAAGTTATGAAGACATTAGGTATAGACAGATCTCTTAGTTCTATTTATCATCCGATGTCAAATGGGTTAATTGAGCGTCTCAATAGGACACTCAAGCAGTTGTTGGGTAAGATGACCCAAGACCATCCCCAAGACTGGGATCGGGTCATACCTGCTGCTCTGTTCGCGTATCGCGAAGTACAAAATCAAGCCACGGGGTTTTCTCCATTCCAGCTAGTTTTTGGCATGCAACCACGTGGTCCGATGTCGTTAATCCACGACTTATTGGTTGACGAGAATATTGAAGAGGAAACTCAATCCTGTTATGAGTATGTGATCTCTCTGAGAAAGAGAATCATAGATGCTTGTAGACTAGCTACTGCATCATCCGAACAAGCCAAAGAAAAAGCTCGTCTATTTGCAAACAAGTATAGACGTCTTCGCCAGCTTATTCCTGGTGACGAAGCTTTTGTATTACTCCCTGCGCATAACAATCGTCTTTTAATTACCTGGAGAGGTCCTTTCAGGATCATCTCAAGAATATCCGATGTCGACTACATCGTTGATGTTAATGGTAAACATAAAACCTTCCACATTAACATTTTGAAGGAGTATTACTCACGTCCTGATTATCTACAGTCAGTGTTCCAGGCAACTGACGATCCTACACCTCCTATTCAACACTATTCTAGTTTGTCAGTCATCCAAGAAGAAGAATCTTCTTTCGATGATGTACAACTACCAATACCAGTTGTACCACTCCATTCCACTGAGAAATGGAATGATATTACAATCTCATCTACTATTTCGGCTGATCAACGTCAGCAAGTCTCTAATATTCTACACACGTATGAGGATGTCCTCACTGACATCCCAGGTCATACGTCAGTCATCCAACATGACATTATTCTGACTGACGATACGCCTATTCGAGTTCGCCCATATCCTATTCCTTTACACTTTCGTGATAAGGTTGATAAGGAATTGGATGAGATGCTTCAATTAAATATAATTGAACCATCTTCATCACCATATTCTTCTTCTATGGTAATCATTAGGAAGAAGGACAACAATATACGTCTTTGCGTAGATTACAGGAAATTAAACAAAGTTACAAAATTCGATGCGGAACCGTTACCTCTTTTAGACGACTTATTGGAGAGGTTATCTCATGCCACATTCTTTTCGAAATTTGACCTTTCAAAGGGCTATTGGCAAGTGCCACTCACTCCTAAAGCAAAGCCATTCACCGCTTTCTCGACGCCACGGGGTCTTTTTCAATGGAATTTTATGCCATTCGGATTAATGAATGCGCCAGCTACCTTTGTACGCATGATGCGCCGCATATTGTCTCATCGTCCCGATGTCATTACTTATATAGATGACATCTGTCTTTTCAGTGACTCTTGGGATGAACATATTCATGGATTAAAAGCTTTACTTTCTACCTTACGGGATTATAACTTAACAGCGAAACCTTCAAAGGCTTTTGTCGGTTTTCATGACATCTCATTTCTGGGTCACCGCATAGGTCATGGTTTCATGTATACAGAAGACAGTAACGTCTCTAAAATTTTAAACATCTCGGCACCTAAGACAAAAAAACAAGTTAGGTCGCTTTTAGGACTAATACAGTTCTATTCCAAATTCATCCCTCATTTGTCTACTATAACTGCACCTTTTTCGTCTCTACTGAAGAAAGGCACATCTAATGTAATAAAGTGGTCGCAGGATCACCAAACGGCGTTAGACTATATAAAACAATTTTTTTCAAATGCACCTTTTTTGAGGTTGCCTAACAAAAATCTCACTTTCATTCTTCGCAGTGATGCAAGTTCTTACGCTATTGCTGCAGTTTTGATGCAGGAATATAACGGCACCTTATTTCCGGTGATGTACGTGTCCAGAAAACTTACGGAGAGCGAACTCAAATACTCCGTTCTGGATAAAGAGCTCCTCGCATTTGTGTGGGCAATCACAAAACTGGAACGTTACCTTCTCGGCTCACACTTTGTGGTGGAATCTGACCAAAAAGCTCTTACCGCACTGAACACGAAGAACGTTAAATCATCGAAGTTAGCGCGTTACGCTATAGCGCTTCAACCATTCAATTTTGAAATACGAGCTATTCCTGGAGTGAAGAATGTGTTCGCAGACTGTTTGTCTAGATGCCCAAGCGAACTTGTCGAAACTAAACCACTTCCAGATGTTGAAACATCCTCACCGATAACATGAATAACTTTGTACATTATCATTGATTGTACATCTATAAAGACTGTTTATATAACTGAAGTATTCGTATAAGTATAACTTTCATGATATACTTACTTATAGATTATAACATTACTTCTTGTGTAGTAACGTTTTATTAGAATGGGAACAGTGATATTAGAGTAACATTTTATTAGTACGGGAACATTGGTACTACAGTAACTTTTTATTAGAATGGAAACATTGTTAAGAGCGACAAATATACATTTGTTATTCCTATGGAACATATTACACTACATATCGTGTTCGAGAATATATTTTATCGTCTATGGAACATTGAGAACATCGTCTCGTCGATTACTAACTAGTTGTAACTGAACATTGACAATGAGTGATATTGGAATTACTTAGAATATATTAGTAACTGGTTATTTGTTAGTAACTAAGAAATATATATATATTAGAATAATTCAATTTAATCTATTTAATTGATTATGGATCACACACATACTAACTTTCTTAGTTGTCACGTAATACCTGCATTCACGGGTCTTAGTTATGATATCTCACTGTTAGATCACTAGTCAACCATACTAGTGTTAGAAAACGTTAAGGGTGTTGATTCCTAAAGTGTTTAATTTTGCATTGCTTCATTTTTGCACATTGTATTTTCAATTTTTCTGTTTTATTGATTCTCTTGTCATTGATTATCATCAGTGTTGCTGTTCATTTTCATTTTTGAAAATCATATGTTTCAAATTTTTTTTTTTAAACTTAGTTGAATTTTATTATCATCTTTTTTTAATGGTTTTTTCATTTTCAACTTGTTTTTACTTCGAATATTACCACATCGTTCCAAAGTAGGTCGATCGTGGATGTGTGCTTTAATGCATACTATCATTTAGTTATATTGATTTCATTTAATATTCTTTTCTTAATATGATATAACTTTATGCATTTCATATATCTTGTGGTAGTTTTGACTCACCTCTCTCGGGTACTAAGTTCAAAAAAAATTAATAGAATTAATTTTTTTTAAGGGGAGGTAATAAGGGAGCTGTTACGTACATTTATTACCTAAGGGGGTAGTCTTCGGTCCTGCCAAATGTACGCACCAGTCTTAATATAGTTATATTATTTGTGCGTTCGATTGATTCACGCACTGACGTGCACAATGCAGTGTGAGTTGCTTTGGACGCACGGGTAACCTAGTTTAGGGATTGTGACGTCATGTTTTGAACGGGGCAGTACGGACCATGTTTATGGCCGTGGAATTTTTCTTGTATTCGTGGCAAGTTGGTGGAAGCCATTAGTTCTATTGATATAGATATTGGTCTTCATGTCGAAGCCAATTGTGGAAGTATCATGTAAGTGTCGCCCCATTTCATATTGAATGTTTATTAATTTTAATTGAAGTATCAGGCCGCTCCTAGTTATGGTCTAGCGGGAATCCATCGTAGTATGTCATTCCTAGAATGGACTAACGGAGTCGATTGCCTTGTTTGAATTACCGTAGAGGGAGGATACCTACGAGGATACGACGTTAATTGATTTTGTATGCTTCTCATGTTTTAATATGCCGTTTCGTCAATGCCAAAGTCATGGCATGGATTTTGGGAGAGGTTAGTCAACAGAAGACTCTAACCTGATTGTATTGCCGTGTATAACTTTATCTGGATTATATATATGCTACATTAGTATTGTATGAAGAAAGTCTGGGAATTTTACGAGTATGATATCAAAGATTGATCCTCGAACATGAATCCATTTACCACGATAGACGTCCTTGGAAGAAGGTCAACGGACTTCATTGTAAATATATATTAATGGAGAACAGAAGTGATCCTCAGCTCACTTGGACAGAAGAGGACTTGATTGTTGAAGAATCTCCAAGAATTTAAGAGTATGATCAGTAACTTTAAAGTATGACATTTGCATCTGTAATCTGTAACCATGATCGTCTTGTGTATTCCCGTCTGTATCGTGTCAATAAATAACATGTACTTTCACCAACGACTTGCGTGCAGTCCTGAATTGGAGAATTGACTATTACTTGTTGGAGTTCGTTTTAAGAACACTTCTGAGATATTTTCATTGAGAAAACCATTCGCGTATTTTAAGCTAGCATAGACCAGTGACACCATACACTAGCTTACAACTACCTCTTGACTAGGAGTATGAACGACCCAACAGTAGGCCTACTTTATTCCAGCGCTCGAGATTCGCTGCTTTATTTTTTAATAAAGTGGCAATCTGTTATCACTGGTCTAGGCTACCAACTCTTAAATAATAATTTTGTAAATTTTTGGTGGTACGTTTTTTTCTTCCTAGATTTGATATTCTGTTCATAATTTTGTTAATTTTTTTTTTTTTTGCTGTTAGCCGTTTGCTTTGTTCGTTGTATTTTTTAATCATTTTCTACTTATGTTGTCTGATGTGTGTGTGCCTCTACTGACAGATAGTGGTCAGAAAAAGAGCTTCTGTAGTTACTGGCTGGAAGTTGTTGACCAGAAAACTAGTACTGGTGCCATCTGCTTTCCTAATTTGAAAGTCATCATTCAGCGACTGCTGATACTCCCTCACAGCAATGTTGACTGCAAAAGACCATTTTCAATGATGAAAAAAATCCACACAGACTGCCGGAGGTCCATGAATGCGGACACGCTCACTTCTATTTTACAGTGTAAGATTAACATTGATACGTGCTGTGCAGACTTTAAGCCCACAAATGCAATTCTGCAAAGTGCTAAAAGTGCATCGAAAGAATAGTGTACCTCATGATCACTAAGTTTTTTTATATGTAAAGAATAGCATGAGACTATTAGCATGTTTTATATCACAATAATTCAAATGCTAATAGATTTGTATATGTCATTTCTCATTTTAAAACTGTATTGCGTATCATTTATTAATATATTTTTTGCATAAGGATTTTTGGGTGTTTGTAAGGATTTTTTGGGTCCAACGTACAGATTTTTGTCTCAGGAGGTTGACAGGTATGGATAGTGATAAAAATGCTTGTCTCGCCGAGAGCCCAAAAATGTCTGAGAGAAAATTCAAACTGGTAAAACCGTTAGGTATAAAAGGGTTTGACTGGTTGCTGGGAGATCTCGTATTAAAAAAAGATACTGAGAAATTCCCCGATTTATTAAAAATGGTTTAAAAAAAACATGGATTAGCTAATTTGTTTAGTTCTGTTGGAAGCTAATACATGTTTTTTTCCCCCGAGAAAATCCGTACAACGACCTTGTATGTGCGTACACAGCTGAAAGTGTTCATTTCCCCTGTATTGAATGGGAATCCCGCACAGGTTGACAGGTATTATTTTGGCTCTCTTTCTTGATGCTGTTTTACATAAGATATCTTCTGTCATCCATATTTGATTTATTTAGGGTAGTGTTACAGGCTTCAGCTACACTAGATCTCAGCTTTATGAGGTGGGGTGATCAGTTCCCTTCCTCACTTCTTTTACCGTCCTAACTCAACAGCGGAGTAAGTTTCAAACCTGGTTACTTTGTCTCGAGAAGCAAGCATTATAACCTCTCTATCCTTAAACAATCCTATTTTTATTGAGTTATGCAAGAGCTGTGCAACACTTTTTTAAAAAAAACTATCTGGAATTAAGAAAAATACATTAGGAATTGTGGAGAGGGGGAAATAAGAACATACACAGCAAGCACAATCTTGATACATTAAGAGACCAGAGCTTCATTTAGTACAAACAGGGATTGCAGAAACCTCCATTTCCCCATGTAGCAGAGATTTAGCTGAATTGCACCAATGCATGGAAAATAAATATTTACGTTACCGATTAACCGATGGATTACTTCATAGTAAACTCAGAGAAGGTTTCTGATTATGCAGGAGCCAAGATCCAACATATTTCAATAATCTATAAGTAAATTTTAAGACTAACATAAAATTTTTAATGTGTATACAGTAATGGGAAAGTTATTGGGCCAGATTTTATCACATGCATTTTGTTAACTTGTTATATAGACCAAATAACTATGGACAGTTTAACAGTATTTACGACGATGGATCAAAACTAGAATATGAAAAGCTTGGAACAGGCATACACATTCCAGCACTGAAAATAAATAAAATTTACAGGTTGACTGAATGCAAATGTACCTATACGGCAGCAACGGTAAAAGTACAAGAAACAATTTTAGACAGGCCTCCCCACCACCACCATCACCGAAAAGAAAATATTTAAAAATTAAAACTTTTAACTGACTCACTTTCAGTAAACTAAGCTTTTAGAACTGGCCAGATACAGCTGAGAAAATATTTCAACAATATACATATATAAATATTAGATTGCGGGTTTGGGGAAACTCCAAATTCACAATGAAGACCAAAGCTGCGGTATATTTACAAGAGTGCACAAATTATAGAGGAATAATGTTACTATCAGTGCCAGGAAAAGTATTAAACAGAATCATCCTTGAGAGATTAAAAGAGTCCATGGACAAGCAACTGAGAGATGAACAAGCAGGTTTTCGACAAAACAGATCCTGTACAGATCAGATAGCCACATTAAGAATAATAGTTGAACAAAGTCTGGAATGGAATTCACTGCTCTACGTCAGATTCATGGACTATGAAAAGGCATTTGACAGTGTAGACACAGAATCACTTTGGAAATTGATGAGGCATTATGGAGTTCCCATGAAAATCATTAACTTAATAAGGAAGACCTATGAAGACATGACATGCAGAGTTCTTTATGAAGGACAATTTACAGAACCGTTTAGGATAAGAATGGAGTGAGACAGGGATGCCTCTTGTCTCCATTTCTTTTCTTACTAGCAATAGATTGGGTTATGAAAACATCGACATCACACAACAGAAATGGAATCCAGTGGAATCTGACTAAACAGCTTGATGATCTGGATTTAGCAGATGACTTGGCTCTTCTGTCCCATAACTATAATCAGATGCGAGGATGAATTAGGTACCGAAAAATACCTTAACAAAAATTACAATATCCATCATCAAAATTAAATGCAAAAAATATTAAACTTCAAAAACAAGATAGTCCCTTGAACCTTAAAGCGCAAAGAGAGCAAGATTAAAGAGCTAGGATGGGTCTTTGATAGTCGCAATAATAACTGATATAACCATAATAACAAATGCTGAAATTTGCAATCTGGAAAAGAAAAAATGCACAAATAAAATGTAAGGTCTAGTAAAATAGACCACCGTATAACATAAAAGAACAGTTGGGTGACAGCAGCTGAGATTCAAAGATGTGTGCAAGAGAGACATGAGGGCACTGGACATAAATCCAGCAACCTGGGAGGGTGAAGCTGCAGATCGCACCAAGTGGTGAAGTAATCTGCGGCGCCACCTCATTTTGGGTGAAAGGAAGCTCACACAACAAGCAGAAGAGAGGAGAAAACGCCGAAAGCATTTCAAGGGAAATAAGCAGCGGAGGGATGTCACCGCAGGGGCGCATTCCCATAGTCAGTTATGAGTGAAGGAGCTATTATTATTATTTGTATACCCTAGTCTGGTTAAACCGGATAATCCATGCGTTAAAGAGACATCACATTTCTTGCCGATAGGTTAAAAAAAATTATTTTAGAGGATGCACAAAAATATGTTTTGTGGCTGTGCTTTTAGCAGCTAAACAACTGCTTCAGACTAAAGAACTTCTGTTCACTTATCTTTTTCTCTCTGAGGCACATAGTCATTGTAAAGCTAATCATGACGATGAAAAAAGAAAAATATTCTTGAGTCAACTACATCTGCAAATTACATTCTGAGAAAGGTGGCTGAAGTAACAAGAAGAGACATGGTCCGCAACTAGACGATACGTCAAGGCCTAAAAACCCAACCCCTGCAGACCCAAGCAGAACAGTCCTAACTAAGATGATTTGGCCATGTCTGCAGAATGGGAGAAGATCGGCTACCACGACAAGCATGGGAAACTAAGAGCCAGGGATCCAGACCTCCAGGATGACCCAGAGTTCGCTGGGAGGACAACATTAGACAATCTTTGAAGGACCGAGAACTAGAACGGAACCAGGCCAGGAGGAAGACAGCCAATAGAATAATATGGTGCTCTCTCTTCCAAACCTCTACACCTCATGGTAAAAGAGGAACGACTAAGTAAGTAAGTAAGAAATTGTTAGACAAAAATTTTACAGATGATTTAGAACTATTTAAATTAATAATAAAAAGTCCATGTTGCACTGTGACAGTTTCGCTCCTCTATCACTTATTTTGGTACAACACTATCTTCATTGTTATCTGAACTGTTTCTGCTTGCTTGTGTCACACTTTGAGCTTTACAGCTTGACTGTTACTCATTTTCACTGCTTCTAAGACTAACTGCTGGTGAAGAAGAAAATAAGACTCCACTCTCTGGCAGCTGAACCACAGAGGACAGTCCTGATGTAAGTGGTGGAGCATCCTTAAAAATTTCATTAATTTCTGCTTGAAATTGAATTTCAGCTATTTGATTTACATTCCCCTCTTCTTGACCCATAGGCATGGATGATGTGTGATTGTATCCATCCTGGGATTTGAAAGATATTACTGAAGGCTGTACTGAGTGTGAGCCTTCACTTTTAAGAACATTACTGGCTACTACATTAACATGGCCAACAGCCCCTTCTGTTGCAGTATTGCTGTGATCAGTGTTTGAACCTTCCTTGTCAGCTCCAGAGTTAGAAAAACTACTCCCTTCATCTACATGACTGTTGGTTGTGTCCTGCAATTTTGTAAGTCCTGCTGTGCTGACTCCATCAAGGTTAACTCCCTGTGATGATGGCACTACTTTATGATCTGTGGTTCTACCATGGTCGTGTGAAAGTGCAGCATCTGCTTGTTTTGTACCAGAAGATTTGTCAAGTTCAAAATTTTTACAGGGTGGCCTCTTTCTGTTTTCATCATCATCATTGTCGTCATCACTATCTTCATGATCAATGTCATCATGCTTTTGTTTTACTTTCTTTACAAGCGGGTATCTGCAAATGAATGAAATAAATAGACATTATGCTCTTGTCTTCTGTCTGTTAATGTTGATACTTTCATTTCATTGCAACTGTGCAAAAAAAAATATAATAACAAAAAGGAATAACCTTTCAGTACAATCTTCCCTTCTTCCACTTGTCTCTTAGAGAATGCAGTACAGTCATGATCTAACTGGTCTTATTTTGCATGACTTTGAAACCATACAACCTTTAAAAGTAATAATAATGAATAAATCTTTTAATTTAACTTTAACACATTAACTATCGCAAGCCGCTGTCAGCGGCTCACAAAATAATCACATTTGGACCGCAAGCCGCTCAGGGCGCCAATCTAATTTTAGTAATAAAACGAATGAAAAATGTACTGAAAAACTTTCTGATCTGGTTTGAGATTTTAAGTTGCCACCGGAAAACAAATTCCCAAAGCATGGTTGTTGTAGAACACTGGAAAATTGATATGATGTTCATATTTTTCAGCGTTTTGGGTTAGTTACCAAATCGTGTAAAACTGTTTACCGTGGCAACTAGTGATAGGACCACAAAAAATGCGTGTACATCTCATCTAACGGCTGAATAGGATAGAAACATGTTTCAACAATTGACTGATTGATCTAGAGACGAGGACAAGAGTGGAAACGGTGTGCACATTGATTGAAATTGTGATTTTGATAGAGATGGGGCGCAAGCAGTCATAATTGTGAAAATATTGCAAGTCCTCGGCCATCGGAGGGCCGTTAAATAGCAACAACCTCTATTAGAGTTACAACCAGTGTTTATTGTAATAGTGTATTCATTTATCTTTAAAATGACGTGTAATTCATAAAAATCTGTAAACAGTTACGAAAACTACAGCTTACTTTGTGCAAACACCTACAGGATGAAAATGGGAAAAAATTTAATTCGGCAACAGTGTGTTTTTCAATTCGGTAGTTAATGTGTTAAGTTACAGTGCTAAGTGTTCATGTATTTTTTTTAAAAGCTTCCATAAATAATTGCTAATTAGGGAATCAAAAGGTCACAATGAATGATAGCTTTCCCAAAAGATGGTGCCAATATCCTTTAAGCAGTAAATTATTATAAACAATGCCTCGTGCTCTGTCCAGGCCAGCAGAAAACTTTTACACCAAGTAAATAGACATACTGTGGCAGGTGCTAGAAGAATGTGGAGTCCAGCGACAGATTTTGGTTTCTATAAGAGCACTTTATAAAGAATGCAAATGTGTGGTAGGATAAAAGGCTAGACTTTTAAAGTAGTTGGCCGTAACATTTGGAGTTGGACAAGGATGTATTCTATCACCACTGTTCATTATCTGTATATAAAAAAATATTATTTAAGATAAAAAGGAACAAAATGTAATCAAAATTAATTATATTTTCCTTCTTCTTCGTTCACTCTCGAATACTCACAACTATCTCTTTCACACAGTTGGCAGTCCATCTCAGGTTTCTCTCATCACCATAGTTTCTCCCTCAACTGTGTTGGAGAAGGCCACACTGCTAATCTCATGGAGCCAACAGTTTTGGAGTACATGTTATACTGTCTGTTAACCCTTCTCACTTGGACACACGTCTGTCTGTTAGCCCTTCTCACTTGGACACACGTCTGTCTATCCAATTTTCAGTTTGATGAACAGATGGTATCTGTCTTCAAAGACCTGCTCTCGGTCTGAAAATCATCACTTGATCTCTTCTTGGTAATGTATAGTATGGTTCTGCATTACTAGATTCTGGATGTTCCTTCTGCTATTTTTCTCTATAGTTATTTTGATAACTGCTGATATGATCTAAGTGAACCATTCATATCATATCATTACAGAAACATAAATCTTTACCCCAGATGCCTAGAGCACAAAATAAAGATCAGCACAGAGAAAACAATAATATATCAACATTAAGTAAATTTCCAGCCAAATGTCACTTTAAGACAACTATAATCAATGATGAATGAACAAAAGCAGAGCTCAGAGCTAGAATGGCACAAATAACTAAATTCTAGCCAAAATGAAGCTATTCTGAAAAGACAAAAATACAATTCTTTAGCAAAAAAATCAAGCTAATGCAGACACTGCAAACTGTATGTTTTTAATCCATGTGAAACTTGAGTACTATATGTTGAACTAGAAAAGAAAATATAAGCAATTATAAGAAGAAACTGAACCATACAAACTTTATGGTTGGACCATAAAAAAATTAAATGGATTGTCCAAAGCTATACTTAAAATGAAAGCTTCAGGAACATGAAAAAGAGTTGGACCAAAAATAACTGAAATAAACAGGAAAGGTCTCCGTGGAGAGACAAACACTGGCACAAAACAGAGAACAGTAGAAACATTGAAGTGTTCAACAAAACAATTATGCCTCAATGACCATCAAAGCTATTGATAATAGAAACATTAATAATAACAAAGAACAGAGACAATGCAGCTGGTAAAATCAAAATAAAACATGCAAAAGAGTTTAAATACCTCAGTAATATAATCCCCACAGATGGATGGACTGAAATGAGAATTCAACCAGGTGACTGACAGCTCCAAAAATTTAACATAGAAACAATGGATAAATACAAAATTTATACTAACATTGTGTCATCAATTCTAGCCACAGAATAGTAATGATGGATCACTAGTGACCTATCAAATAAGATATCTGAGAAAATCTGCTAATAAACCATGAAAGGACTTAGAAGAGATGGGGGTTGCTGTCAAACAGCACCAAGGAAGGAATATTTTAAGGAACAAGGAGACTGAACACCTTATGAGGACTGATCTTGACCAACATCACATAACCTCAGAACATAAAGACCGTGTACATAAAATGAGTCAGTAATGGAAGAGGATGGATTGAGGGGCCTGCAAACATCTTAAATCAAAACATTATGACAATGCACCCAGTCGCAATGAATGCAATGGACTGAAAATTAACCAATCCTATCTTCAAAGTTTCATGGCATCAGCAGTCATTATCATTTCTTTTTTGTTCCCCATGGAACATGGAATTGCAATTGTCGCTCATCACCTATTTCTATTTCAGACTGTCTTCAGCTCTGCTCACAAAGTCCTGACTATTACAGCTTTTGCTTGTATCATTCTTCTCTAGGTTTTCTTTGGCCTTCTCACTCTTCTCTTCACCTGTGAGTTCCAGTCTAGGGCACTTCTGGTTATCTAGGTTGGTTGTTTCCTGAGTGAAGTGTTTTCTAGGGGGTGAAAATGTGTGAATAACAACTCTCAATAAACATAATGCAGAAAACGTGATTACTGCATAAATTTAAATAGGTTTATAAAATGTTGCTGCAGTATAACCCTCCTGATTTTATTTAACATAATGGAATATATTGTGACAAGAGGAAAGACTGAAGGAAAAAGATGATTAGAAAAAGAAAAGATACTGGACAATTTGACATTTCCTTTGATTCAACTGCTTCATTTATTGGTCTATTTGTGTCTTTTTCTATCTGTGATAGAAGGAATAGGTGGTCTGCTAAATCAAGATTCTCTAGTTGTTTGCCAAGTGTCTCCTGTATTACCATTTCCTTCCTGTATTTGTTGTCTCACCACTCCGTCTATGACCATGAGGAAGACTGTTGGTGAAACTAGACATCCTCGCCTGATCCCACTGCCTACCATAGATGGTTATGAGAGTTTGCCATCGTGGACACTTCCATATGTGGCCTATTAATAGAAATCTTCAACAGCTTTAGCAGATTTTTCAGGCATTTCAAAATGAGAAAGCCACTGCCTCTCTTTTACCCTCACATCAGGAGACAGTGCCTCCGTTTCCTATCAATGGCAAAATAGTCAACTTGGTTTTCTTTGTGCCCATCTGATGAGCTTGATGTGGCTGTATGTATATTCTTGTTTAGGAATATTGTTTCTATGATAACCAGTTCATCAAAATCACTGAAGCTGATGAAGATTTCCCCATTTTCAATTTCCATTCTTTCCCAAATAAGTTCATAATTGCTGTCTGTTCTGACCTCTGTGTTCACATCTCCCATGACTGTAACTTAATGTCATGCCTTGGGGTCTTGTCCAAAGATGCCTGCAGTTTATCACAGAGGTCTTGTCTGGCGGTATCATCTGCACTTTTTGCTGGTGCACAGCCATGATTAATTGTGATTCATTTCTCTTTGCTTGTAATTGAGTTGTAATTCTGTGTGATATTGGTTTATATTCTGCCAGTGCCTTCTTTCCAAGCACACATGCAAGTGTGCATGAGCTCAAACACATGTGAAAACACACACACACACCCATCCACACACCTACATGTATTCTTATGTGATAAATGTTCACAGTTAGCTCAAAAGTTTGTTTACACACACAATTCAGAAATGTAACCCCAACGTAAATCATGACTGTACTGTATCTGACATTAGCTACACTCACAGACTCTTTTGCCACATAAATGTAATAACAACACCCACACACACACACACAAAAGTGAATAAGATGAAATACTGAAATAAAAGAGTGCATAGTTATCAGGCATTTAAATAACAAATGGCTAAAATAACGATTAGGCAGCTCACTGACAGGGCAAAGCAAATATGAAAATAAAGAAAGTAACATATTAGTGTGAGGAGTTACTGTGATTTAGTTTTCAACAAGCCCCATTTCGTCTTCTCTTTGTAACTACAGGAGTTGCACCAGTCTTCTTCTCTTAGTAGCTACATGAGTTTTGACCATTTCTTCTTCTCTCTGTAATTAGTGGTCTTTAGTCTTGTTCTGTAGGTAAAGTAATTGCGGGGTTTTTTCTATAGGGATCATTGTAGGTTAGTACTGAAGGGCACCAGTCTTCCTTTCCCTAGAATTATCGTGATCTCGTAGCCCCTTTTTCTTTGTTAAATGATTTGCAGTCATTTTTGCTTAGTAAGCAGTTGAGTGCATGATTATTTAGGAAGGGTATAGTGGGTGACATTATTAAGCCCCACCCGTGAAAACGAAAGATGGAGGGGGGAGATGAAACACCACCCAGGTAACGTTGCATTTACGTTAGAGCGAATCAAAACGGATTCTACTCACGCTGCGGGTAATGTTAGGTAATAATGACGTGGAGATGAGATGCGTGCGTTCAGAAGTAGTGGGTTACTCATATGTTCTAAATTTAGAATATGAGCACGGGACAATTTTAGATTTTGCACTATTTCTATTGGCTATAGTGGGACGCCAAGTATGACGTATGGCTTGAGGTCAGCGTGGGGAGTTTTTAGATATATACGAGTGCATCTCAATCAGAGGCCTCTTTGTGTCTGCAGAAAGTTCCGGCCGTGCATCCAAGCATTATTGTCTGCTTCTGAGCGGAAGAAACGCAGTAATTGGTATGTCTATAATTTAAAGTAGCGTGGTACTTAGAGTTAGTTTCTCTAATAGAGTCTTAGCCCGATCTCGTATAGGTCCCTTTGAGAAATTATTTAAAACTAATGCAACTTGTAGAGCCATCAATTACGATCTTGAGGAGGTATTTTAATGTTAGAGGCGAGTAAAATTATTTCTTCGAGGATAGCAGTGTCTATGAGTGATTAAAGAGGTTGAGATATTAAGTATGTGTGCTCTGTAAGATTTAATAGAAGGTCTGTAGAAATACACGCCTCTTTGATTTATGATAATTTCAGAATATATACGGGAGCGGATTTTTTGTAGTTTAATCATGTGGTTACGGGTATTTAATTGAGTATTAATTCAGGACGGTAGTTGGATGGAGAGAGGGGGTAATTAAATATTCCTTATCTGTTGATCTATAATAATTGCAGTGTAAATACGCTTGGTGGTACGTAAGGTATTTTATTGTGATTTTACTTGGTGGTGTAATTAAAATATTATGGAGAGTAGTATTTAATTTTTCTAAAAATGGGATTTAATTAGTCCTAGAGAATATAGTATATCTATATATGTATGTACATGGAGATGTAAATTACACTGACTAACAAAAAAAAACTTTTTTTTTCTTTCTCTAACATTTCTATGTTTTTCTGGTCAATTTTAATGCGCTGTTTTTAAATCTGCAAACCGTTTTTCTCTATCAGGTCGGGATCTCTAGAAATACGCAATTGAAGTTTTTTAACAACGCATACAGTATTACAACATCATTCGTACAAGAAGTATAACAGTTATGTAGGCTTGAATTTCTTTGCAGTCGACTTTCGTCGGGGAATGGCATGGCGTACATCGCGATGAAGCATCCAACAATAATCGGCAAGCATGGTCACACTCCACCGTCCTTGATAACATGACTCCATTATGGCAATATCTTGATGGAATCGTTCTCCATGTTCATCGCTGACTTCGCCAAGGTTGTCAGGGAAAAAGTCAAGATGTGAATCGAGCAAATGGATTTTGAGGGACATGTTACAGCCCATAATTCTGTATGCATCTATGCACTGCTTAACAATATGCAACATAGTCAACAGATTTGTGATTTCCCAGAAAGTTATCGACGATCGATTTGAATGCCATCCATGCGCGAAGTTCACTACCATGTAACAAGTTCTCGAATTGTTTGTCTGCAATAACTTTCCTAATCTGAGGTCCTACAAAGATACCTTCCTTTATCTTTGCATCGCTAAATTGCGGAAACTTTTCTCGAAGATAAGTGAAAGCTTTGCTCGTTTTATCTAACGCTTTTACAAAATTCTTCATGAGCCCCAACTTTATATGTAACAGTGGTAAAATGAAGCTGTCTTTGTTAACTAATGGCTCGTGTATTACATTTTTATGCCCGAGCTGCATACGATCCCGGATAGGCCACACCTTTCTTGCATAATGTTCCTGTCTGTTGCGGCTGTCCCATTCACATCGGAAGCAACAAAATTTAGTATACCCAGTCTGCATGCCCGTGAGAATGCAATGACCTTAGGTCTCCACAAATCCGCCATTGGTAGTCATTGTACTTTATTTTTTCCAAACGTATAGCCATATTGTCATAAGTTTCTTTCATATGAACAGAGTAGGTGACTGGAATTGATGAAAATAAGTTTCTTTTATGCAATAACACAGCTTTTAGACTAGTCTTGGAAGAATCGATGAAAAGTCGCCATTCGTTGACTATGTGCTTATGACCGAGGTGCACCATTAGACCGTTTACATCTTTGCAATAGCAAATGTCATCATCCATCTCAAAGTATTGAACAAGTTCTCTGTGTCTATGACGAAATTTAGATATCGGAGTATTGGGCGCTAAAAGATTCCATTCTTTGAGTCGCGAACCGAGTAATTCCGCTTGTCCTTTGGTAAGAGCGAGATCACGTATTAGATCTGAAAGTCCTGAATGGTTAATTAAGTAAACACTATCATTCACCGGTATGTAATCTGAGTCAGAATTAGTTTCTAATGCAGGTAAACTATCACTTTCTGATGGTTCATTCACGTCCAACGGATTATGTTCTGGTGGTACTTGGATCGGACACGTGATTGGATCATGAGGCACTGGTTTCGAAACCAATTCAATATTTGAATAAACCACAGACTTTCTAGTTTTTAAAAGTGAAACCATGGATATTTGTCAAGCAGAAGTACAATCAGTAGTGTGATTTGTATGTTCACGCCATATTACTGGCACTCCAAAAGGCATCGACTTATGCTTCAGCGATTTTCGTAACCAACCTGCCAATGTATCGAACAAACTGCATTTGGCTACCAAGATTTATTTGCATCATCAACTTTCGAATCGAAATAAAGTTCATATGCTTTCTTTAGTAATGGTGTAAAGTTTTTCTGGTCAACACGATTGGTAAAATATCTGCACACGTAACAGAACAGATCAGCCGAATTTCTACAATTTCTAGAAGCCATATTTTGCTCAGAATTATTTCAAAATACAGTAACTATTTGAAAAATCGCGTAACATATGTCATGCATCTTTTAGCAGTATAAAAAGTAGAATTATGTTGCTTTTTATTAATTTTTAATAAGTTATATAGTAAAAATGAAACGGAGCAAATAACGGTTTCCCAAAAATATATTTATTCACAAATATCTTAAGAACCCGACATGATAGAGATAAACGGATTTCAGATTTGAAATCAGCGCAAGAAACTGACCTAAGAACACTTATTCTTATATAAGAAAGAAAAATGTTGTTTGTCAGTGTTATAAGTGTATTGGTGTAAATTTTAATCACGGATGTGCATTTAAATGTAGTGCATTTTATTAAATCGATTGAACCGTCTTGAGATCACTTGCAGAGTTAAAGTAGGCCAAAGTACAGGAGGTTTCCCTAAATGTGTAATGTTTTGATACATGGAGCAAGATGTGTATAACAAGATTTAGGTCAGCGCATCTGGATTTTTACTAGACAGACAGCGTTGAAGTCATGGGTAGTTGACCCGGGGTTAGTAAACATTTATGTAGCGTTGGGCATAGGAGTAGGGGTAGAGGGGAGCAGTCTTTGTTTTGGGTGGTTACATGTTTGTGCTAGATATGAGTGTGACTGTAAAGCAAAAACTGTACATGTTCTACTATGTAAGTTTATAATATGAGAGTATTTGGATTTGTTGTACATAGTGGCATTTCTTTTTTTGTCCACAGCATTTGGTCATGGCCCGTAGCTTGGGGTGCCATTTAATTTTGTTCCTGACAGCTGGCAAAGGTAGTAAGTCTTCTCAGGATAGAAGAGTCGAGGAAACGCCAGAGGCGTAAGAGCATTGGTACCGCGATGGGTATCGGCTCCAATTACATTGGCCCAGAGAGAGGGAGTGAGAAAGAGCAGGTCGCTGGCAGCGACACAGTCTTCAGTGAACAGATTTTCTTAAAATCCCGAGCTCTAAGCTCATATACACACACCGAACCAAGGCACGTGGCCAGGTGTGTCGTTTATACAATAATCAGTCATAATAATACAGACGGCCCAAACCCAATGAGGGGTAACCGGGCAGGCGAAAAGCAGTTTCGCCACCAGTAAAGCATCGACAGCTGAAGTCCAGTATATAGTCCTTACTGACAGAAGTTATCAGTGCAGGAGTCAGAACCAGGAGAAAGGGATAACATTCCTGGTTTTCTGAAAACAAAACGAGAGAAGCAAGGGAGGAGAAGTAGAGATAGAGAGAGCAAATCTATCGGGGACCAGTACAGTCTCATTTTATCCTTAGAGGGTAGCCTCTGAGCCTTAGATTTATAACAAAAGTCTACTAGTGTAGCAGTTCAGAGTGTGATTTAGTGGCGTATGTCGCCGACAGAGCTTGAAAGCTGTGCAGATAGTCGTTAGGCAGTGTTAGAAGAGAAATGACAGTAGAAATAGTAGTGGAATCGAGAGTGGTGGCTACAGTTGATGCCCCACCAAATTAGACGGTAGTTAAGATCATTTATCATTTTTATTTCGTCCCCAGCAGGGTGTATGAAGGAGTGAAAGTGGTTGTTTTTTGGTGTGCTTATAATCAAATTGATTCTTTTGCTTTCTAGGTCAGTGCAACCTTGCACGATAATTTTGTTTTGTTACTTTATTATGAAGAATTTTGGGGTTGATTTGAATAATAAACTTTTAAATGTTCACTGGATCAGCTTCTTTCTATACCATACTTAAATGTTGTCTGTATAGTGGTGTCTGTGGTCAATTAGTTTAACCTTATCTCCTTTAATTGTTAAAGGTAGTCAGAGGAGGGTGAGTGTTTATAGCAATTCTAGAAGTCACGAGTGGCGAGGGAGAGTCAATCTCGGTTCTCACCCTCAAGCGAATAGGCCCACCTTACCAAATTCACTGTCATTTAAACTTCAAATCTCAGTCTTTTCTCTTACTAGGGTCTTGTCTTACACTCAGGCATAACTCTAAAACTTAAATCCACTTCATGACAATTAGCATATATGAAAATAAAGAAAGTAACACAACAGCAAATATGATAATAATGGAAAAAAAAATAACAGCTAATATAAAAATAAAGAAAGTAACAATACATCAAATATGAAAATAAAGAAAGTAACATAACAGCAAATATGAAAAAGAAAGTAACATAACAGCAAATATGAAAATAAACAAAGTAACGTAACAGCAAATATGACAATAATGAAAGTAACATAACATCAAATATGAAAAGAAAGTCATATTCTTTCTCTGTGTCCTCAGAGGGTTCAGAGTGTCACAATATGCAGTCGCCTACCTACAATTTTTGTATATCAAAGGAGCCGCGGTAGCACATTGTTAGTGCACTGGCTTCCTAGCTCGGTGGTCTATGGTTCGATCCCCAGTTGAGGTGGTATTTTTTAGACCCAGAGGTCGACCCAGCCTCATGATTTGGGTACCAGAGCAACTCTGGGAAAGTTAAGGTGGTGGCGTGCTGCTGACCTCATCACCCCTAGTGCCGATGGTTGAGAAAATATGGGACTTACACCATATTCCCAATATGCCTCAATGAGCATTTTTTTTTAAACATAACAGCAAATATGAAAATAAAGAAAGTTACATAACATAAAGTATGAAAATAAAAAAGTAACATAACATAAAATATAATAATAAAGAAAGTAACATAATAGCAAATTTGAAAATAAAGTAACATAACATCATGTGAAAATAAAGACAGTAACACAACAGCTAATATGAAAATGAAAGTACTATAACATAAAAACTTGGTAAAAGAAAGAAAATAAACAAACCATGGGTTACAGATGACATTCTGAAGTTATGTAATACACGGCGGGAAATGAAAAAGGTTAAGAAAGAGGTTCCTGAAGCAGCATGGCAATACAGTATGGTGAATAAAAATATTAGGAAGAAAATGAAACAGGCCAAAGAAAAATGGGTAGCTGATCAATGTGAGTCCATTAATACGGGGCTAATAAAAGGTAACAGCAAGGCAGCTTTTGACACATTAAGAAAACTATCAAAACCCCAACAGCCCAGGGTAACTGTCATAGAAGATAGCAATGGGGCTCTGCTCAATGAAAAAACAGCTGTAATGAGAAGGTGGACAGAATATTGTAAAGAATTATATAACTGTAAACTTGATACTGACTTAGGCATATTAAACAACATTAAGTGCGAAAACAGGGAACTCGGAAATGCAGCAATATTACGGGAAGAAGTGGAAGAGGCTATATGTTCGATGAAAGGAGGGAAGTCACCGGGTGTGGATAATATCCCAGCAGAGCTCTTGAAATATGGAGGACCAGATATAGTAAAAATCATGACAACAATTTGCCAGAAGATATGGAGTACAAAAAAATGGCCAAAAGAATGGACGCAGTCATTAGTAATACCGCTTCCAAAGAAAGGAAATCTAAAAATGTGCAAGAACTACAGAACCATTAGCCTTATTAGTCATCCAAGTAAGGTGATGTTAAGGATACTTTTGAACAGAATAAAACAGAAATCAGAAGAAATCTTGTCAGAGGAACAGGCTGGCTTTAGACCAAAAAGAAGTACCTCAGAACAAATCTTCAATATTAGAGTACTTATCGAAAAACATCTCCAACATCAACACGATTTATACCATAACTTCATCGATTTCACAAAAGCCTTCGATCGAGTCTGGCATGAAGGCTTATGGCAAGTAATGAGAAAATTCAATTTTGATACCAACATCATAGATATCATTGAAGCACTATACAAGGACGCAAGCAGTGCTGTTTTTGCAAGCAACGACATTGGAGAATTTTTCAAAACAACTGTAGGAGTTCGGCAGGGATGTATCCTGTCCCCAGTGCTCTTTAATATTTATCTAGAACATATTATGCAGGAGGCTCTCTACGATTATAAATCAACCATATCGATTGGAGGCCGACCTCTGTGCAACCTACTTTTTGCTGATGATATTGATCTGATAGCTGGATCAGAATCAGAACTTCAAGACCTTACCTCTAGACTGGAGAAAGTAACAAGAACGTATGGGATGGAAATTAATATAGAAAAAAGCAAGATATTGGTGAATAGCCATAAGAAACATGTTCCGACCAACATTACGTTAAATGGGCAAACGTTAGAAGAAGTTAACACCTTTAAATATCTCGGGTCCACTATATGTAGTGATGGAAGATCAAGTAAAGAAATCAAGACAAGACTTGAGATGGCCTCAGCTGCCATGACAAAGTTGAATGTGATCTGGAAAAGTAACATCAGTTTTCCTGTGAAGATCAAATTATACAAATCACTTGTATTATCTATTCTCTTGTATGGGTGTGAGAGCTGGACACTCACTGCAGATACGGAGCGAAGGATTCAGGCTTTCGAGCATAAATGTTATAGAAGAATTTTGCGCATTTGCTATAAAGAGCACAAAACAAATGTCTATGTTAGAGAGAAGATAAACACCTATGCAGGCCACCAAGAACCACTTTTGTCAATAGTGAAACATCGAAAGCTTGCCTGGTTTGGGCATGTAACTCGTCATGACTCCCTTTTGAAAACGATCCTTCAGGGGACAGTCGAAGGTAAACGGAGAAGAGGAAGGCAAAGAAAATCCTGGGCTGATAACATCAAAGAATGGGCAGGACACGGTTTTTCCACACTTGTACGCATTGCTGAGGATAGAGAGCAGTGGAGGACCCTGTCTGCTGATGCTTCCACCATGGCACCCCTACGACCCATGACGGGTTACGGGCTGAGATGATGATGATAACATAAAAATAAAGAAAGCAACATAACATAAAATATGAAAATAAAGAAAGTAACATAACATAAAATATAATAATAAAGAAAGTGACATAGAATATGAAAATAAAGAAAGTAACATAACATAAAATATAATAATAAAGAAGTAACATAACATAAAATATAATAAAGAAAGCAACATAGCATAAAATATGAAAATAAAGAAAGTAACATAGCATAAAATATAATAATAAAGAAAGTAACATAAAATATAATATGAAAATAAAGAAGGTAATATAACATAAAATATGAAAATAAAGAAAGTAACATATAATAATAAAGAAAGTAACATAGCATAAAATATGAAAATAAAGAAAGTAACATAACATAAAATATAATAATAAAGAAGTAACATAACATAAAATATAATACAGAAGTAACATAACATAAAATATAATAAAGAAAGCAACATAACATAAAATATGAAAATAAAGAAAGTAACATAACATAAAGTATGAAAATAAAGAAAGTAACATAACAGTAAATATGAAAATAAAGAATGAAACATTACAGCAAATATGAAAATAAAGAAAGTAACATAACATAAAATATGAAAATAAAGAAAGTAACATAACGTCTATGACTGTTTAAAAATAGAGTGGTTGATAAGGGGCGTCCCTGTCGTACTCCTGTCTTCATCTCAAAGGTTAGGTTGCTCTGCCCAACACTACACGTAAAGTTGGCAGAGGCTTTTTATGATTGACACTATGCAGCTTGGAATTCCATAAGCCCTCAGTATTTTCCATAAACTGTCCCTATGTATATTGTCAAAAGCCTTTTCAAAATCAACGAAATTAATGTACAGCTGTCTTTGCCATTCTGAGCACTGCTCTATAACCACATGCTACGGTTTACCCATAATCTGTACAAGGTGTTTGCATTTTCAGATGTGTACACCCTCTACATAATTTCTGTACAGGTTTTCTAATCCATTCCCCTTATTACTGTGTCCCAGAGTTCTTTTATAAGGTCCTATTGAACACAGGATTTCCAAGTCTGTTAGTGATAATTAAGCACAGAAATAGACTAAATGATGTCACCGTCACATTATTTTTACAGTGTAAAATAAACTCAGACATTTACTGTTTGGGTTTTAAAATAAATGAAGACCTGCTTTAAAAGCCCACTGTAATTGAAAATATTTTTACACGAATTAACTCTTTTGATGTTTTTTTTCAGTCTTTGTATAGGTTTTGGATTTTTTTGTACAGGTTTTTCATCTTTGAGGTGTGGCATGTATGAAATAAAGAAAGTTACATAACATAAAATATGAAAATAAAGAAAGTAACTTAACATAAAATATACTGTTCAAAAAAAGAAATGCATAGCTATCCGAGGGCGCCTTTTTATGAGTTTGTAAGTAAAATTTGGTGTTAGGGTATATAAAAACCAGCCTCAAATGTTCTTTACAGAGTCAAATGCACGTGTTGACCTGAATTGCGTTCGTTTTTGTAATCATTACAACGCAGTGGTCAATAGTGTTTATGACGCAATTTTTGACCACAGCTCATGTTGCACGCACATGAAAGCAACAAAATTTGGGGCGAACACTATTCACTGACTACGCAACTGAAACCCTATAAAAGGATAACGGTACACACAAAAAATTCAGTTCATTTTCAAGCAGACATTTATGGCGTCTCTATCGATAAATTTAAGAAACATTGCTATTGGCCGACTGCATGCAGGAAAAAGTCAAAGTCAGGTTGCCAGGCATCTAAACGTGCATCAGAGTACCATCAGTCGACTTTGGCACCGGTTCCAAGCCACTGGCTCAGTTGAAGACCGGCATCACAGTGGACAACCCAGAGTGACAACAGCAGCGGAGGATCGCTTTATTCGGCTTCGTCACCTCAGAGACAGGTTTACAACAGCTTCCTCAACTGCCCAGTCATTGCCTGCAGGACGTCATGTGTCTGATCAAACTGTCCGGAATAGACTGCATGATGCTGGACTTTGGGCACAACGACCTCACCGAGGATCTGTCCTTACGTGCCACCATCACCAAAATCGACTTCTTTGGGCCAACCAGCATCGTCCCTGGGCAGCTGACAATCAATGGAGATGTGTCTGGTTTAGTGACGAATCTTTCTTTTTGTTGCAGCATCATGATAGACGGCGTAGGGTCTACCGTAGGCGAAATGAACGTTTTGACCAAAATTGCGCTGATGAAGCTCTGCCACACGGTGGTGGAGGTGCAATGGTGTGGGGAATGATCAGTTACAACGGAAGGAGTCTATTGGTGCACATTGAAGGAGGCTTGAATGCGCAACGATACGTCAATGAAATTCTTCGATCCCATGTCCTTCCACTTTTGGCTGCCCAAAGGTCTGTGTTTCAACAGGACAACGCCAGACCCCATTGTGCATGGTTGACCATGCAGTTCCTGACTGCCAACAACATTCTCATCTTTCCCTGGCCATCCCTGTCTCCAGACATGAGTCCGATTGAGCACCTGTGGGATGAGCTGCATAGACGTGTTTGTCGCCGAGACATTGCTCCAGCCAATCGTCGTGATCTGTTCTAGGCACTCCAGGAAGAGTGGGCAGCCATCCCACAGGCCCACATTAGATGTCTGATCGCATCCATGCCCAGGAGATGCCAGTCGCTGATCGATGCAAGAGGATGCCACACACCATACTAACGGGAAAGCCCGTATGCCTAAAAACTCTCGTGACCCAGATGCAAAACAACTGTCAATTTATTGGTTGAACCCTAAGGTATTCTTGTGTGCAATTTGAACAATTACTTACTTACTTACTTAGTCGTTCCCCTTCTACCGTGAGGTGTAGAGGTTTGGAAGAGAGAGCGCCAGACTATTCTATCGGCTGTCTTCCTCCTGGCCTGGAATTTGAACAATTAACTCATTAAATTAAAAAAGTTATTGAATGTCAAAATTATGGCTATGTGTGTGCCTTTAGTAGCTATGCGTTTCTTTTTTTTTTTTTTTGAACAGTATATAATAATAAAGAAAATAACAACATAAAATATGAAAATAAATAAGGTAACATAACATAACATATGAAAATAAAGAAAGTAACTTAAGTAATAATAATAAAAGAAAGTAACATAACATAAAATATGAAAATAAAGAAGGTAATATAACATCAAATATAAAAATAAAGGCAGCTATAAGAGGCAACTAATGTGAGGTTGTGCTTGGTGCTGGCAACATCATCGTGTAAAGCTAACTGCCATAGAAGACACCATGGCAAGAACGCTGCACTAGCGTGGGCTTTTTCAAAGAAGACCACTTGCAGTGTTGGTCCATGCTCCTTAAGGAGCATAAAGAGAATGGTGGTGGTCTATTAAGGAAAAATATCAGTCTATATATTATCAACATTACATTAGTATATACTATTCTAGATTTAGGCTTCATGTTATCATGTTAAAGCATGGGAAACAAAGAGCCAGGGATCCAGACCCCCAGGACGATCCAGAGTCCGCTGGGAGGACAACATTAGACAATCTTTGAAGGACTGAAGACTAGAATGGAACCAGGCCAGGAGGAAGACTGCCGATAGGATAGTCTGGCGCTCTCTCTTCCAAACCTCTACACCTCTAAGTAAGTAAGTAAGTTATCATGTTTACACTAAATTTTGCAGTTTTGATTAAAGCTACCTCTTTGCAACTGTATTGTGTTTTCTGCCGTTGCCATCATCACCACTGTCATCATCATTATCATCACTGTTATCAAATGTAGTGTCATTATCATCGTCTCCATCCTCTGTTGGCAAGAGATTGGGAAGCACTCTGACATCTTCAAGATATCTAAAGAAAGTAATATTTTTTTTATTTTTGTGGTTTGCTAGGCAGTATCTTATTTATTAATGGTATTAAAAAACACAAAACCTGAAATTAATGCATTCTTTGACCAAGGCAGTAATGTGAGCATAAACTGATGGACTTTGAGTGATACAATCTGAACTCCATGCATCTAAAAATGATAAATAACTTCGAAAGTTACAAACAAAATAATATTATATACAAATCTAAACAACTTTTGGAAATCTTCTCAGTACAGCACAATTACTAAATTAAGATTATACAAGAGTTGCGTACTCTCAGTACTTTTGTATGGCATAGAGTGCTGGAGAGTAACAGAAAAGTATACGTGCAAATTATCCGTATTCCACACAACCTGCCTCCAATTTTTTGGCCGAATACCATCTCCAACCAGGAAGTGCTTACATGGTGCAGTCAAAAAGGCATGCACACCATCATTGTAAGTGGACGCCAGAACTGGGTTGGTCATGTCCTCAGAAGGGACCCTGACATCATCACCAGAACTGCTATGCTATGGACCCCAGAAGGATGGCAACAGAGAGGCAGACCAAAGATAACAGTGGAGACTGAGATACAAAGCATGAACCAGAGTTGGGGCATGGCACGAAGGATGGCCACTGACCGAGCCAAACAGGGACAGTTTGTTGTTACCCTACAAGATGCCACTAAGCGTGATAGACACTGACTGCTTTTTCAGTAAGGGGCTAAGGGTCCAAGAAGAAAACAAATATTGAATGTTATTTATAAGTTTTTATTACAGTTCCATGATGAAATAAAATAAGAAGTTATGTAAGAATATTGCCTACATATTCATTTTAGATAATCACAGACTACTTCAACCAGAGCATTCATTCGTCTTTCAGAAAGAGTTTTAATTATAATAGCTGAAAGAAGATATATCAAAACAGTAGCGATCACAGCGTAAGTGGTTGCTATCATGCAGTTTGACAGCTATACCACAGTTAGAATGAGAACCATTTAGCGTTATTTGCAATCATACCTTTGTTAAAATGTTCACTAATAGTTTTTTGAGAGTATGGGAGGGAGTTACTTTGATATGAAATTATTGCTCAATGAAGAAGATTAATACATCAGTATTTTACATGGTCATGAAAAATGGCTCAAAGATTTTACTGTTCATGATAATAGTGACAAATAAATCGTTACCAAGTGTAGGAAATAAAATGTTATCACTTGTAGATGAGCAAATCTGGACAAGGGTTCATGAACTGACCAAGATTAGCAATTTCATGAAATAACATTCCTCAACATGTTATGCGACATTTTAAAAATGACTCTTTCAAAGTCGCTGGATTATGTTGTAAGCAAGAGAATTCTGAGCCATTCTGTTTAGAATTATTATAAGGTACAAAAACTCTACCACTCTCTTCTCAGAGCTGGTTGCTTTCTAGTGATTTAAGAAGTTGTACATTACATTTAGAGTGAATTCAGTAGATACACCAAACGTACCTTTCAATATCATCAAAGGTCAGTGTCTCAATAGCAAAATTTGCCTCTTTCCACTTTTTAAATGTTTCAAGCTTTCCTTTATTGCCAAGGTCAAAAGCATAGGATCTGATGTTAAGTGTCACAAAAGGGATCTGTTGATGTTTAACCACTCGTCCTAGCTTGTTCTTACATTTAGTTCCAGGCTCTGATTCACCTTTGCATTTGACTGTTCCCACACGAAGACACTCTCCAATCTCTTTAGGTTGCTTGTCTGGAATAACCTCGATATGATCCAGCAAATTTCTTGGGAAAAAAATAGGTATAGCAAAATTGTGACAAACTGTATTAAAACACTCAATATTTATGATCAAAACAGTTACAAGTATGATGACTTTAGTCATTCTGACCCCAGCACTCTCCCAATCACAAAAGCAATAAAGTTTAAAAGGCACATAGTTTAATAAAAACTAATTATAATTTTGATAATATTTCTATCAATCCGAAAAATCATTCTATACTGGAGACAGCTGAGACGAACACACCAAAAACTAAATAGTGTTTCACCAAACTATGTGTAAACCTACACACAGTGGACACTTGAGTATAAACTCTTGTTTAGGTAATGATCACTGACAAAACATTTTTGTTATGACTATTCCCTTGTGACTTCCATGAATGTTATGAATATTAGCACTTATTCTTGCAATGAATACTATAACAGGCAACACAGGACAGTTAGGCTAAGGCTTATAACCATTCCTGAAAAACAAAAACACATATATGCTTCAGAAAACAAAATTTAACCACGAAGCTCCAGATAATCAAGAGGAAGAAGATTACTAATGCAGTATACAACAAGAACTAAAATTAATATATAAGGATCAATGATGATGTGCGGATAAGGGGTAGTCTAATGAAGTGCTTGTATGGATGATGGCAGGTAATTGGGGGATTTGGTTTAATCTCAAACACCCCTGGGATTTCTCACTCCTTTTCACAACAGGGCAGTTATGAGAAACTTTACTTTTTTTAAATTTTAAACCCCCTATTTTGTTTTTGTACGTTTTTCATTTTTATTGTTTTTTTTTTGTTTCTTGGAAAGGGGAGATCACACACACATACACAATTTTGGTTTTGATTTACTTTATTTGGACTGGGGGTGGGGGGTGGGGGGAAAGAAGTTTCTATACTGTCTTGAATTTATTACACTATATACCCTAATTATTACCCATCCGAGGGTTGAATGGGATACTTTGTTTAAAAACAAAAAAAAATCTCCATGAGTGAAAAGGGAAATGATAGATTTATAGAGATGTCTTGTTTTAATGATTGTCAGTACTAAATTAATTGTTTCATTATCTTCACTATTTTAGAGATCACCATGATTTTCTGTATTGTAATATCTTATCTTATTATTATTGATTAAAATCGACGTCACTAGACTCCAGACAAACTCATAGGTGCTCAGTCTCCCTCAGCAAATGTTGAAGGGTATGAATGCTAAATGTTCCTGTTGTGCGTTGGTTGCATACACGACAAATGCATCCTTTTATTCTTCCATCAGAGCTAGTCTTACGTTTGATGCAAAATTCCAGCAAACTTAGCCTTGATGGTTCATCGATTGCAGTGTCATTCTGTAACAGGCAACCATTAATCGCCCTCAGTATCTCTCCCTTATCCTTATTCAGTGCACCTTTTATGGGTGCTCTTGAAGCTAGTCTATCAGCTCTTTCATTACTGCATGCCCCTGCATGACCAGGACAGTAGATCCACATCAGTTCCTGAAGATTCGAGCCTTCTATGGAGGTTTTCCATTCATGTCGGAGCCATCCACTTTGGACCTTCCGAAGCATGGATTGTGAGTCTGACACAATACGTGCCCTGGTTAATGAAGTCTTAGACAACAATCTGAAGGCTGCAATAGCTGCCTCTACCTCCATTCTCATTCTGGAGCTTGTTGTCATGTAAACCCTGCTGTGTTCAGCAATGATTCTGCGCTTTACTGTAGCCACCCTGATTTCTCACCACGGATTACAGAACCATCAGTGTACACAATGGCATCATCATCCCCAGCATGATCATTTATCAGTTGATCAATTTCCAGCTGTGCCCTTCCATTGGCCCAAGTTTTGCACTCTCTACCAAGGCTGATGAAAACTTGTTGGTAATTAGTCCAGGTCTTATCTTATTTACTCCACTCTGCCCTTTGGAATATATTTTCAACTGTGGTCACCTGCTTAATCGTTGCCTCTGCCTGTGCCATCCATGGCATTCCCTGCTTTATTCTTACTACTTTAATGTCAGCTATGTTTCCATGCCTTTTGTCTGTGGTTACTCACATATAGGCTTTTGACTGAGCCATCGTATATCTGGATCTAATCAACAGTAATCCAAGTATGTATTGCAACGTCCCAATGGGGGTATCTCACGTACAGCCCAGACTACATGCATTCCTTCATTTTGAATGCACTCCAATCATTCACATTGTGAGTATTCCCAGACCATACTCGATGACAGACATGACTAACTGATTATACAGGAGAAATAGTAATCTCTGTTCCAGGTGTGATGTGTCCATTGTTTTTAGGGCTGCCAGACCTCTGTTGTACTTTTGTATGATTAGATCAACATGGTACCTGTGTGATAACCCATGATCGAATGTTATTCATAGGTATTTCAGCTTGTTACTCACCCGTGTGTTACTGGGGTCCGAAAGGGGAGCAAAGAATAGTAACACTGTCCCCTACCAAGCATGTCGTAAAAAGCGACTAAGGAGGGTTGGGCATGGGGCCGGTTACACCATCCTGTAAAAAAAATTTAAACCACAAAAAACTTCAACAAATATGGACAAGTCAAATAAAGAAAATAAAACACAGCCATCCAAGACAGGGGAAGGTCCTCTCGCGGGGAGGCGTATGATGCAACACAGAGAAAGCCGAAAGGAGTCTGTGTTGCTGACTAACCTTCTTTCTTCTAGGAGAACTTCCAGATTTGGCACCTGGAATGTTCGGACATTAAACGAACAAGGGAAAGTGGCGCAAGTAGCAGCAGAAATGAGGGAATACAAAATCGAGGTTCTGGGAATGTGTGAAACAAAGTGGAAGGGGGTAGACAGGAAGAAACTCATCACAGGTGAATTGGTGCTGTCCTCAGGACATGAAGACGAAAGTTCACACCACAGTGAAGGGGTAGCTCTTATGTTATCTAAAGAAGCACAGAAAGCACTAATTGAATGGGAAGCTGTTGGACCCAGAATAATAACAGCTTCTTTCAAAACAGCTAAAAAGAAAATTCATGTAAATGTCATCCAATGTTATGCACCAACTAATGACAAAGAAGAGTCTGTGAAAGAAGCATTTTATACTAAACTACAGGAAATTATGGATAAAGTAAAAAGAAGAGACATCACAATTTTGATGGGTGACATGAATGCAAAGATAGGTACAGTCAACACTGGATTTGAAGAAGTCATGGGAAAACATGGGCTAGGAGTAATGAATGAAAATGGAGAGCTATTCGCAAACTTCTGTGCTTCATATCAACTGGCTATAGGAGGAAGCATGTTTCCACATAAGAGAATACACAAGGCAACATGGATATCACCAGACCATAGAACAGAAAATCAGATTGATCATATATGCATAAACAAGAAGTTTAGATCATCATTGCAGGATGTAAAGGTATATAGAGAAGCAGATGTGGCATCAGATCACCATCTTCTGATAGCCAAAGTAAAAATGAAACTCAAGAGATATGCAACAATGCAAAATTATAGACAACAGTTTAATGTAGGACAGCTAAGAAATCAAGAAACAAGAGACAAATTTGCGGTCACAGTATCCAACAAATTCCAAGTGCTCCAACAGCTGGAAGATGTAGAGAATACAGAAGACTATTGGCAGCAGGTCAAAACAGTATGGAAGGAGACATGTGAAGAAATACTGGGGAAAAGGGAAAGACAACAAAAAGCATGGATAACAACAGAAACCATCAATAAGATAAAAGACAGAAAAAACAAGAAAGCAGAGTTAAACACAAGCAAAACTAGAAGCTCCAAAGCCAAGGCTCAAGAAGTGTACACAGAAGCAAACAAAGAAGTAAAAAGAAGTATCAAAAGAGACAAGAGGAAGTATATTGAGGAGTTGGCAAGAGAGGCAGAAGATGCTGCAGCCAAAGGAAATATGAGAGAACTGTATAGCAGCACAAAGAAGCTAACAGGGAAATACAAGCAAACAAGTTGCCTCATAAAAGACAAGAATGGGAAACTGCTCAGCAATATACAAGAGCAAATGAAGAGGTGGACAGAATATTTTGGGGACCTTCTCAATAGACCAGCTCCACAAAACCCGCCGGACATCCAGCCAGCAGAAGAAGAGCTACAAATTAACGGTGAAAGACCAACGAAGGAAGAAATAAAGAAAGCCATAAAGCTTCTAAGAGAGGGAAAAGCGTCTGGACCTGATGGCATTCCAGCAGAGGCCATCAAAGCAGATATCGACACGGCTACAGAGATGTTATATAAATTACTTGGTAAAGTCTGGGAAAAGGAAGAGATACCAGCAGAATGGAAGGAAGGATATCTGGTTAAGTTGCCTAAGAAGGGAAATTTACAGGAGTGCACAAATTGTAGAGGAATGGTGTTGCTATCGGTGCCAGGAGGGGTATTGGACGGGATTGTCCTTGGGGGATTGAGGGAGTCCATGGACAGGAGACTGAGAGATGAACAAGCGGGTTTTCGACGGGACAGATCATGTGCAGACCAGATGGCCACTTTGAGAATGGTGGTTGAACGGGGTCTGGAATGGAGTTCGCCACTGTGCATCAGATTTGTGGACTACGAGGGGGCATTTGGCGGTGTGGACAGGGAGTCACTTTGGAGGTTGGTGAGGCGTTGTGGAGTTCCCCTGGGGATCTTTAATTTGGTAGAGAAGACATGTGGGGACATGGCGTGCGGAGTTCTTCGCGGGGGACAGCTTGCGGAGCCATTTGGGATGGGAACGGGAGTGCGACAGGGATGCCTCTTGTCTCCATTTCTTTTCTTGCTGGCGGTGGATTGGGTTGTGGGATCATCGACGGCACACAGCAGGGGTGGAATCCAGTGGACTCTGACTGGGCAGTTGGATGATCTGGATTTTGCTGGTGACTTGGCTCTTCTGTCCCATGACCGTAGTCAGATGCAGGACAAATTGAAAACACTCGATGAGAGGTCACAGCAATTGGGTCTGAAAATACACAGGGAAAAGACAAAAATAATGAGAATAAATGCAGGTAATGATAACAGGGTTGAACTTGAAGAAACACCATTCAAGATGTAGAATCATACACATATCTTGGCAGTAATATAGACAAAGTTGGAGGGACAGACAGCAATATCAAAATAAGAATACAAAAGGCAAGAGGAGCTTTCATTGCATTGGGAAATATATGGAGATCAAGAGAAATCGGATCCAACACGAAAATAAGAATCTTCAACTCAAATGTGAAGTCAGTCCTATTGTATGGCTCGGAGACATGGAGAACAACAAAGACAACAACCAAAAAGCTACAGACTTTCATAAATGGGTGCTTGCGTAGAATAGAGGGATTAAAATGGTATGACAAGGTTACCAACGTGGAACTGATGACAAGAACTAGACAAGTGCCAGTGGAACAAGAGATGAGAAGAAGACGATGGCGATGGATAGGACACACACTGAGGAAACCTGTTGATAGCATTACAAGGCAGTCCTTGTTCTGGAACCCCCAGGGCAAGAGAGGCAGAGGAAGACCAAGAAGTACATGGAGAAGAGAGTTGGAAACAGAGGTGAAAATGATGAGGAGAACATGGAAAGAACTTGAGATGATGGCACGGGACAGGAGGACTTGGCATGTGTTTGTTGAAGGCCTATGCTCCTTTGGGAGTGGAGGGTTATGAATGAATGAATGAATTTCAGCTTGTCTTGCCGTTCAATTTTCTGCCCACTGAAAGTAATGTCTGGAAGATCTGCTTCAATAAAGAGTTGTTCAAGGAACACCATAGCACACAGGCTTTGTTAGGATTGATCTTGGAGCTGGTGTTCTCACACCATTTACCTACCTCATGTAGTGGCCCGTGTATGCTACTGACCATTTCTTGTTAGTCAGAACCAGTCCTGTAAATTAGCATGTCATCAGCAAATGTCAATGTTCGTCCCAGCCCAGTTGGCTTAATGGTGGCTACTTTTGCTGTGTAGATGTTAAACAGCACTGGTGATAGTGGAGAATGCTGGGGTAAACTCGGCCAAATACGCATTGGTTCTGATGTCCATGTTCTCAAGCAAAATGCAACTGATCTCTCAGTTAAGGCAGCTATTATCCATCTAGTTAGCTAAGGGTTAACACTGCAAGCCATTACACAGTTCATTAATGTTTCAAAGTTCACACTATTATAAGCTAGGTCGATTGCTACAGCAACTGTTCCTTGTTTACCTCGGAATCACTCGTACACACCATATGCAATGTGCCGGCATTTTCCCATGTTGCTTTCATGGGCCTATAGCTTCCCAGGGTCTCAGGAAGGATGTGTGCATTTATGAAGTGACTCATTACTTGTCTGGCAACTATCTTTTCAAGTAGTTTACCATAGACATTCTGCAGTGTGATGATTTTATAGCTGCTGAGCAGTGTGGGATCTTTACGAGGTTTAGGAAGAGACTGTAGGTAACTATGGAGCCAGTCTCCTGGTACCTCAGAATTTTGTATGCTGGTGTTGAAATCCCTCACCACATTTATAATTCCTGTGTCGTCTAGCTGTTTAATGTGTTGATACTGGACACCACCAGGGCCTGGTGTTGTGTTTCTACTGGTTTCCAACGTGTGCACAACATCCTCTTCAGAAATGAGGTGGAAATATAACTCACATCTTATGTCATTCTCAAAAACATGGTCCTTTATTATTAGCCAGGTAACTTTAACGCCTTTATCTGTTTGGGCCAAATATTGATCGAATAATGCTCATCCCTTCTCTTCATCCATCTTTAGTCTTATTCCTGTTGAGCTTTTATGTTGAGGATGGGTTGTCTTGTATTTTTCATATTCATTCTTCTGTGTAAGGTCCAGAGTTTATGTAGAGTTTTTTCCGTGCCCAGCTGTGTCATGAAGGCCCCCCCCCATATTGTATCCTTGGCCTCCTTTGCCAAGTTTTTAAATCTACTGATGGCTTGCTTTTTAAATTCCTCTTTCTCTTTAACTAGTACATAATTCCTCATTTATCTCTTTTGTGCTTTCCGCCATTCATTGGTTGTCCTTTGTTTTTTAACCCATGCTCTCTCCACTGACTCATTCCACCAAGGTGGTTAGACGAAAAGTGTTCCATTTGTCCATTTTCTGGCATTTTGATGCAATGTATGTAAGGGGTTGTTATGATCTTGAAGGCCTGTTGGATATTTGAAGGCCTGTTTTGGTTTCTTGTGGTTCTTCCTTTTGCAATGATGTAATATCTTCTAACAGCACATGCTCAAAGTTATATTTCTGCATAAATTCATGCACTGTTTGGACCAGTAGATGTCAGCAGAATAATTTTACTCATAAAAATCTTATGATTTCATAGACAACATGATAAAATGGTTAAAGAGTATTTATTTTTTTAATTGAGTTATCTTTAAAACAAATCTTAACATAAATCTTACTACCAAGACTAATCACAGAATTTTTAAGTATATTCTTTTCCCATTCAGTATATTCTTTTTCCGTATATTCTTTTTCCATTCAGTATATTCTTTTTCCGTTCAGTGTATTCTTTTTCCATTCAGTGTATTCTTTTTCCATTCAGTATATTCTTTTTCCATTCAGTATAATCGTTTTCCATTCAGTATATTCTTTTTTCATTCATTATATTATTTTTCTGTTCAGTATATCCTTTTTCCATTCAGTATATTCTTTTTCTGTTCAGTATATTCTTTTTCTGTTCAGTATATTCTTTTTCTGTTCAGTATATTTTTTCCATTCAATATATTCTTTTTCCATTCAGTAGGCCTATATTCTTTTCCCTTATTTTTCCTTATGGATCATGGAGCCACTACTATAGCTGGTCCTCTTGCAGGAAACCTGCATCAAAGGATTTGTATTTTCTTTATGTTTCTGTGGCTTTTTATTTTATATTATGAGCTGGCTTTCCCCATGCACAGCTTCATATTAGCTGCCTTTTATATCATACTGAGGGGGTAGTAGACCTATTCTTTGTATCCTCAGACACAATCTTGAGCAGCACAGGCAGTAATATATATTTTTAAAATGTCTCTGATCAAGTCTCTGATCTGTTAATAATGAAAGAATGAGAGAGTGCCAAAACAGTAGTCCAACCCTGACAAACTCTCTTTTGATACCCAAAACCAACACCAAAATTACTTCCTGGACAAAGTATGAAGTAGGGTAGACAGAAAAAATAGAAAACAGGATTAAAAATACAATGATAATTAGCAAATGTAGTTGGGCAGAACAAGGAAGAATATCACATTCAAAGAGGGACACAGGTCTTACCTCTGGAAAAACAGATGATAGTCGGATGAATAGAATAGATTTGTGATGTGACCTTAGATCGGTAGAAAATCTGCATTTTGAGAAACTGGATTCCTAAGACAGATTTTTAAAGGCCTTGCAATTATTATATACTGTTCAAAAAAAGAAACGCAACATTATTGCAGTGGTAATGGACACCAAATTTCAAACTTGTACCAACATTTTATTTTACGGAATTAATGTTTCAATCTTGGCATGAAGAAACTTTCAGACTTTAACAATGAAATGATGTTCATTAAATTTGGTTTGGACTTTTATTCTTTGCGACTGAGGCCTCCGTTTCAGTAAGGTGTATGGCCTCCTCTGGTCTCTATCAGAGAACGACATCTTGACATGGATCCGATTAGCCGTTAGATTTGGTGTTGTGGGATGGCTGCCCACTCTTCCCGCAGTGCAAGAGACAACTGTCGGAGATTGGCTGGAGCCATGTCTCGCTGGCGGAGTCGTCTGTCGAGTTCATCCCATAAGTGTTCTATGGGGTTCATGTCTAATGACATGGCTGGCCATGGAATGGTCTGGACGTTGTTGTCAGCAAGGAACAGGGTGGTGAGTTGTGCCACATGAGGTCGAGCGCTATCCTGCTGAAAAATCGACCCTCGTGCAGCCAGAAGTGGAAGGACGTGAGGACGAAGAATTTCAGCAACGTATCGTTGGGCATTCAGGCGTCCTTCAATTTGCACCAGGTCACTTCTTCCCATGAAGTTGATCACCCCCCACATCAGTACACCTCCACCACCATGTGGAGGAGCCTCATCAACGCTGTTCTGGGCGTAGCGCTCATGGACTCTGCGGTAAACTCTTCTCCGTCTATCGTGTCGCTGGAGCACAAAAAATGATTCATCACTAAACCAAACCCGTCTCCAGTCATTCCCAACGGTCCATTGACGATGCTGGTTTGCCCACTGCAGTCGGTTCTGGCGATGCCGGTCCGTAAGAACAGGACCCCTGTAGGGTCTTCTAGCCCAAAAACCAGAGTTGTGCAGCCGGTTCCTGACCGTTTGATCTGAAATTCGACGAGCTGCTGACATTGACTGGACTGTGGAGGACGCAGATGCAAATCGATTCCTGAGGTGACGCAGCCATATGAAGCAGTCTTCGGCAGGAGTTGTGACTCTGGGTCTTCCACTGCGCGGACAGTCTGCCACTGAGCCAGTTTCTTGAAATCGCCTCCAAAGGCGACTAATGGTGCTTCTAACACATTAAATTGTCTGGCCACTACACTTTGTGACTGTCCAGTCTGTAAACGTCCAATGATGATGAGTTGTTGTTCTGTAGTGAGATGAGCCATACTTGCGCATTGAATTTTCAACTGAATTAATTCGAGAAGCATCAATCTTTTATAGGCATTCAATAATATGGTCAGAGAGTTTTGTGTTCAGTAAGTTTCACAGGATTCTCATGAACCTGTCACGAGTTATTGTCAAAAATGTTGTTTTGACCTTGACCTCTTTCATGACCTCACAAATCATGAGGTGAGTACAATTCAGGTAACCACGAGAAGTTAATGACCAGGTGGACACAGTCGATAGGTTGATTGATGTCCAATCAGCGAATATCTTTTATAAAAGTAACACCAAAAAAGTTGCGTTTCTTTTTTTGAACAGTATATAATTTATTTTCCTTCAAGTGTTTTTAGTGATTGATTTTACCATAACCTGGAAGTTTTCATATTCTGTGTGCATTCAAGTTTCAAAAAATTACAAGAACATTTACTGCAGTCAAACATATCTGAACCTTTTGGGGTTGTGGATGTGCCAGAGAGAGAGGAAGCAAGAAAGTCTTTTAAATGTACGCAATTAAATATTTGTAGTTTTAACAATAAAAAAATCTTCTTGTTTGTACACTCTCAGACGTCCATTTGCATGTTTTAAAAGAAAGCAGTAGTTAGTTTGAGGCTATATAAATCTCCGCAGAGCTTTTCCACGAATGGTACTTGTGTCGGCCATATGCGCTTTCTCTGTTCCGCAAATGTTGGGCAACTTTGAAACAGATGTTAAGCAGTAATTTTATCAGTGCCACAGTTACACTGATTGGTAGTTCCTATCTTTAGCTTGTTGAATAGATAGTATCTCAATCTGTTGTGGCCAGTGCAGAGTCTGAAGATTACCACTTGTTCTCTTCTGTTGAGCTGGTAGTATAGCATTCAATACTCATGTAAATATTATCTTAACCAAAAAAATAGCTTAATCACTTGGGTGTGATTGCAATGTAAGCACTTATATGTTAGATGTATAAATGTAGATTTCTTTTGAAGGTGTCATAGTTTTTAGTTTTGACAGGTTAGGGTAAAGCATTTCAAAACTCAGCACCAGCGTAACTAAAGCTGCTTTGAAAAATGTCAGTCTGAGGTTCAGCAATTTCCAAAAGTAGGTCACCACATAGGCTATGTAAGCAGTGTTTAAAATGAAAGAATTTTTACAACTATGAAGTCTCCTACAATGTAAAATTTTATATGCACAAAGGAAATCGTGGAAGAGGAAGAGTATAGTAAGAGGAAGGATATTCAGCTATAAAAATGGCTGAGAACTGTTAATGCTATCGCCTAAGAAAACAAAGTGTAGAGTTTTTTATAATCTGGATTGCCATGACTTAATTGAGGGCTTCTGCTCTACAACATACTTACTTATAAAATACTGCAGCATTTGACCTATATCTAAGAATTTACAACACAGTCAAAGACAAAACATTGCAACATATGGTCATAAGGTCTATCCTTACAGCTTATTCACATGTAAAAGAACTTACCTATCAATAGAGATGTGCTGAGATTCTGATACTATTTTTACATTGGCACCATCAACTGCAACTTTTCTGCACCAGTCACAGACCTGAAATACATTGTAACAAACTTCAATAACTTTTACTGATTTAAATTAGCATGTTCTACATTTCTAATATGAAAAAAAAATCCAAATTACTCCAGCCAGCCAGGCAAACATGACTAAATTTAATTTCCAAAACTTTTTTGTTGCATATCTATTTAATAAAAACACTTTCCAAAACCCTGCAGGTGTATTATATACGCATTAATAACATCTTTCCAAAATCTTGAACTGTATTAAGGCATCATGCTGCTGTGGAACAACTTCAATGGGCAATGGGATTCAAGACAGTGATTAATATATGTCACGAAATGGTTTTACGACTAGAGGCTGTCTACAAATAGTGACAAGACACTAGTGAGAAGAAAGACTGAAAGGATAGATTCAGATGAAAATGACAGTGCAAATGTGAAAGTTGAGACCATTGGCTCCAAGGTTGAGAACCGAAGTTGACTCTTCCTCGCCACTCCGGACGTCTAAATTGTTATGACCTCAACCACCTCTAACTACCCTAAGGGGATAAGGTTCAATTAAGATTCACATACACCACGATACAGACAACAGATAGCTACTGTACGTAATTGAAATGACTGATTCCAGCTATAATGTACAAGTTTTATTTACACACAAACAAGTAATTAAATACATATCAAAAGAATAAAAGTGCAGTACAAGCACACCTGGAAAACAAATTCAGGCCAAATTACAAATGATGTATCATCAAACCCAACCCTTCACCCACAAGTTTCACCTGTATGGAGAAAGAAGGTAAGATTAAATGAAATATACCACACTGCACTTGGTGGGCCCAATGGGCTGATCACCTGTTGGCTTGTCACACCGATTACGGAAACAACGGCAGATGGATCTATTTGTTGTTGCCCTAAAGACGCCACTAGGCGTGATGGGAAACTACAACAGAGAAAATCAATCTGCTGTTGCCCTTAAGACGCCACAAGGCGTGATGGCCTCTGACTGCTTGGTCGGTCTTTGGCTAAGGACGGAAGAAGAAGAAGAAGAAGAAGCACTTGGTGGGGTCTCAGATGTCGAGCCTCCACTCCAAACTAGCTGGTCTAATTCTAATCTCAATTCTAAGTACACAGTCAGCTGGAACGACTATGAAGTGTCCATACCATCTCTGCACAGACTTCATTTCTACACAGCCTATCCTGAATTCTCCTGAACACTGCTACACCACTAACTCTTCTAACATCAGCAGCTGTCCTCTGTTGTGCTCTTAAATAAACTTTACTCTCAGTTCTGTCTATCTGCTATAGCAACTGTAGACTAAACTTCAGCAGCTGTCCTCTGCTCTAAAATCAGTAGAGAGGATTTTAACCCTGTTGCTCTCCACAATTCTGAAATTGACAACTAAGTTTAAACACTGGATTCTGGAAAAACTGGAATAGGTAGCTGGTTTTGCTGCTACCACTCTGGAGTTACCTGCTCGCTCCCGCCTCCGGGTTTAGGCCTTCGGCGTTATTATGGCTGGGACAAAGCGAAATAATTACGACAACGCTGGCAGCATGCCAAATTTGCGTGTGTAACAGAACGAGCTCAGCGCTCAGGATTTATCCACAAATCCTATTCACTGGAGAAAGGTCTTCCCTGCCTGGGAAAACGTATTTTTCCATTCTTCGTCCGCCTCTAGCAATATCTCAAACCCTGTCTGAGATGCAAACTTTTGCCATGGGGAAAGTTATTGGCAACTTTCGCTCTATCTCACAGTGCCGCTATACCTGCAAATTTGAATGTCCCACTGAAAGGCAAATCGACTATTTGACTCAGGCACGCGGCTGGCAATTACATTAGAGAGAACGAGACTATGAAATACGAGCCTATTTATAATCATCGATCAGCACGCTGACCTCTTGATGTCATATGCGCGGCTTTGATTCTGGCCCAATGATCAGTTAGCATTTCAAATGCAGTTAGATCTCGGCCACTCAAAATCGTAAACCATTCTGATGCAACCGGTTACTGCCAGCACGTGTTGCGTGCATGGGTAACAGTCAATACCTCCCATCCCCCGTTTAGACAAAGAAACGGGATTTAGCTCACAGCCCTCTACTGCCTAATGAAGCAAAATGACCGCCTTAGTTAAACTCCCGAAAAAATGCGTCTAGCTGCCTGCCATATCTTTAAAAAGACTAAAACTGGTGCAAATCTGATCTAGGCTCTATAGTCTTTCTTCTAGAATAAAACTGCAACAATTCCCTACACATCAACTCTAAACTCCATAAAGAAGAAACATAAAGCAGATGAGATAAAACTCCATCGTGATCTCCCTCTGAAAAACGTAAATAATAGAAGGAGAAGAAACATGGGGAAGGATTACCTGTAATCCCTCCTAGAAAAAGTGAACAAAATGCAAGGAGAAAAAGACATGGGCCATTTGAAAGACAGAATCTCAGTACTTCGTCACAATATACAACAAAACTGTTTCTTTTACAACTGCTTCAAGATGGCAGAACGGAGTGAATTTGGAATGTGTAGCCAAGGTGGAATGGGTTCAATTTCCAGCACAGGTGTAAGTCAACAGAAGGCTGTTTTGGAGTTATGACCTAAGTGGGCTCATCCCCTAAGAGTGTAAAGGACATAAAAGGGCAGAAACACTTGTCTGATAGGGACAATAACTTCTGATGATCAGACTACCTCTTGCAATAATGCTCCGTGCAAATTTTTCTTTCCTTTAAAGTATCATAAATCTAATTCTATCTAAACAATCTTTATCATGAAAAAACTTCATTTTCCACACTTACCATTCTAAATGGTATATATTGGTACTCTGACTTCCGTTTCCTTTGTACAAGTTCAGCAATCTTTGCTTCTTGCAGCAGTTTTTTTTGGTGGTCTTCAACAACTTGTTTAAACTTAGCTGGGTCCATCTTTTGGATCTTTTCAATAGCTTTCTCCATCAGTTTAACCCTGGAATGGTTCATATATTCTCTCTGCAGTATCGGTCCCATAGCCAACAGGACAGACACACCACCAAATGCTCTGCTTCTTCCTTAAATATATGACATATATAAGTAGCATTAGGTGTGAAAGGTGATACACTCTAGTGGTAGATGATAAGTTGATTATTGTAAATGAAAACAAATACTTGAAGTGTTGTAGATGTATAAAGAAGCTTCATGCAAGATGTAGAGCAAGTACTAGTAAATGATGTATATACAGAGATAAAATGCTTCTATTTTTGACAACAGAAAGAAATTTACATGTTTCAGTGACAGAATATATGCATGCTCTTCTGAACCTGTAAGGTGCCTGTTCGAAATTAAAACCAAATATATTACAACACCATTAAATTAAAAATAACAAATTTGGTTGTAACCACCTCTTGTCTGAACGGTTGAGACCTCACTTCCGACATGGTTGTATTTTATTACCAAGTTGCATTGTGGGATGTCAAGACCTTCCTCTGCCACAGAGGTAGCTACAAGAAGCCTAATTTCTCCTGATCTAAAACGCTGAATTATGACCTCCTGATGTGCTTGGGATGTGCCTGGAAAACAAAACTTTCCTTGGATAAAAGTTTATAATATCTCTAGACAAACTCTTGAACTGCTTTGCATATATAGATTTAGATTTGAAAAAATGAAATATTTGTGCTTTAGAAACTAAACAAAGTAAATGATAGCTTATCAAAGGCACCAGTAAAATAGTATGTGTTTATGCACAATATGGTAACTTTAAATATGTATTATATCTTGCTTAATACATCAGATCAGTCAGTGTTGCCTAGAATCTGCTCTTTATTCTGACAGATTACCAAATATATTTCAAATTAGAAAAAAAAATCAGTTACTGATAAAAAAAAATTTTTTTTTACATCAGCTGTAAACAAATATTTGAGAGAAAATGTAACTTAACAGATTATAATATCGTGTTGCTACATATAATAAAGTCCCAAAGTTATTTTTTTAGATGTCTCTGTGGAGACAAAGATAGAATTACTGCTTTGTCAGGTATGTTGTAGGAGCGACTAGACTAATATGTTGTCTTTCATGGAGCTGGAAACTTTACCATGTAAGAAACTTTCTTTAATAATAAATGCTGCAAGAGTACATGAATGCCTTGATGCAGGCTTTCTGCAAGCAGCAGTGGTGGATCCATGCTTCATAAGGAATGAAATGAAAGCTTGGCATGCATTAGTTGAAAGCCTATGCTCCATAGGGGACAGAAGGGTAATGAATGAATTTAGTACTGAAATTACATTTTAAATGTATATAATATTTCAGTAGAAGTCTGAGTCATATGACAGTGAAGATGATAGTGACATCATTTCGCTGCACTTTTGCAACACATTTTTGTGTGTTAACGCATCATTAGCGCCTGATATATATTTTGTACATATAGTTTTTAATGATACTGTAGTAAAATCTGCGAGAATAATCGCTCAATTCAGTAAGATTTTAGTCATAAAATGATAATAAATACAACAGCCCTATTGTGTCTGACGGTGATGCTCTCACACGCCAGCATAGCGCTGAATTTAGTGCCGTGGAACGACTTAGAACCGCTCCCCCCGTTTAAACCTACTCGCATTCCTTGTGCACAGCTGTTTGTGCCCTATACCAGAGCGCTCTTTTAGTTTCGGTGACCGGAATTCTGACACTGGGTATAAAATTTTCGTGTGCACCGTAAAAGACTATTTAAGTTTTTGGCAGGGAAAATCAGCTGTTGTGTGTGTAAAATCTGTAAAATATAAATCATTACACACTCGTTCTGGATAAACACAGCGCTAAAATTCTTTTGTGTACTATAACTTTGTTCTCTGCTCTATTTTTGATTGCATTTTTATTTGTTTGAAATTAGTTTTGACGGAGTTACAGACTTTTGAAAACAGCGACATCATTTGAGGAAATTCATAAAATAAGTAATCTTTTTATTAATTTAATATCTAAAAATCGGCCCGTTCGTTTGAGTTTATAATTATAAAGACTTCTCGAAGGGAAGCTAAAGATTATTTCCACATACTTTTTTTTTTTTTTTTCATATCTTGAGAATGTGTGGTAGTCAATTTTGTGAGTTTAGCATTACAAGAACAAGCATATTGTCACCAGATTTTATAGCATTTAAATTACTGTAAACGCATTCCTGATACTCACAAATCTTAAATAAGGTTGTAAAAAAAATAGCTTTTTGTAAAGCACCATCTGTTTTTGCATTTTCATTTATTTATAATGATATTTAGCTACGTATATAAGCATCAGAAAACATGTAAATCTATAGATAGATTACTTCCACATACTTTGTTCTATCTTTCAAGTCTTGTTAATCTTGTATTTATAATATGAATTTTTTTTTTTAATTGTGTGTGAGATAAGGACTGTTCCATTAGTGTTCTTTGGTAGACAATCCTGTGCACACGACGGCTGCCAAAGAATTCTAAGTAACTGTTTGTATATCTTCTTTCATTCACAGATAAAGCATTCTACATCCTGGTGTTAGACTTGATAGTCCCAAATATTCCTCTATCTTTATAAATACACAAGTAAACTATACTACATAACAACGAAATGGAACATACTGTTTTGCATCATATGAATTGTGCCAGAGCACTGTGCAGAGCCTGTGGCAAGAGAGCATTAACTTCCAAAACAACACGTTCAATTCAGAAAGCACTGAACTGTTCTAATTACGTTAATGATCTGTTCTTTGTGTTTGGAATTAACGTATCAGATGATAAACCCACACAGCATTCGACTATATTTTGTAAGAAGTGTTACTTACGAATACAAAACTCAAAAAGGAGGCATAATGAGAAGTGTCTTGAAACAGCCAAGTTACTATCGGAAAACAGTCAGCACATCTGGAAAGACTAAAACCATAATTTAACTATAAGTGAATGTCAACTGTGCAATTATGTTGCAAAGACATCTTTTGGTGTTTTAAAAACAAAAAGCTGCTCTATCCCCTGTGATGTTCTTTCTGACCCCTCCATGTCTAGTCAGTCATTTAGCTGTAGTCAGTCAGTTAGTTTGTAGTCAGTCAATTAGCTGTAGTCAGGATAGCTCTGTACAGTAGGAGGTTGATGTGCCTGCCCACATTAGTGATGATATTGTTCAACTGGAGGTTGATGTGCCAGCTCACATTAAAGGCGATACCATTATTCATTTGGAGGTGGATAACACTACTCACCCTAGCATGCCAGTATTTGTTGCCACATCTACACCTACCAAGTCAGTTATACATACGACAAGTACATCCACCTCGCCTGTCTTCAAAAGCGACATCACAGTACAACAGTTACTTGCTAAGCCACCTTCACAACCACTAACACAAAAGGAAGAACCCTTATTCACATCCATTGTTAGAAAAAAACTAGAAACAGCAAAAAGTAATATCATAAAAATGCAAAACCAGAGGACAGCCTATTGTACTACAAAAACTAATTAAACATAGAAGAGAAACATCAGTCACCAGAACGCCAACAAAACGTAAGCGATCTCAATTGCTCCACACTGTTAGAAAACATATTGCTGGAACATCAACTGATTCATTAGACCTGCAGCAGGCACATGAACTACAACGCTGTTCAGAAACGTCACGTCAGGAAATTTGCAGGAAAGCAGGCATTGAAATTAGAGTTAGAATATCCAAAGAATTAGCAATAGCCATGAAGGAAACAGTAGGTCTTACGTGGGCACAGGAGAGAAAACAGAGAAGATTGAAAATTGAAAGACGCGCCAGCGGTATTAAAAATATAACTTCACAATTAAAATTTATAATGGAAACTCATTTGTTACAAATTTCTCCATCTGTGAATGAACAGATTCATCCTATAAAAAAAAGGAAGTGTGAATGATAACTGAGCGAAATTTTGGGGCTAGAGCAAATTATGGCAGTTGTTGCTTGAGATTGACAGAATTAACAGAGTGTGGAAATCATTTAATAGATGTATTTATTAAATACACCTATTTATCTATTAAATTGAACATTTCGTTTTACTCATGACCATACTCATTTTTACATGACCATCGTGATGTATGATTGAGATAATTGTTAGCTCTCATGTTTTTGGGGACAATTGGGTGTGTTATTTTAAGGTAATAAATGTGGACTTGCAATTTAATGTTTCAATAATTAATGTTTGACGCACGAAACCAAAACAAAACTTTGATATCCATTTTCTGCAGGTTTTCTACTTTTGATTTCTGTAATTTGTTATGCATGTTGATTTGACCGATTTAGTGAAAATTGCATTATAAACAAACCATAACAAAATATAAAAAAAACGTAAATTTTACACTATTTCAGACTATTATATCTTCTGTTCTAATTGTGATAAAATGTTTGTTCTTGTTCTAAAATTTACTCTAACATTTCTAGTCTAGCTTTACGCAAAATTAAAGCCGGTATTTATAATAATAAAGTAGCCTAAAAGCATTAATTAAGCCCTATCAAAAGTAAACATCGCCACATGTTTTTCCCATAAGGAAGTTGACCATGTGACCTCTGTCAAGTGGGCTATAAATAGTGCGGTCGGGGAAAAATGGGAAATAACTAAAAGATCGCTGGCAAACAGCCGTGTGTGACGTACATTTTTAACATTTTGCCCGATTTGATAGAGACTGTGGCAAGACTTACAATTAACGCTGTGGCGGAAGTGTGCCGCCAACTACTGTCTGAATTACGCAGAAATTTTAATTTAACGCGGGTAATCAGTAGTAATCCTTACAAATTTGGTAGTGTAACACGATAAAATACAAATTATTAACGCCAATTCTTAACCCGCCCTGCACAACCCCGCCGCGCTTGACACATTCTGCCATGCATATATATACACTGCGAAAAAGCCAGCCAAGGCAAAACACACAGACGGTTTTATTTTCATCCTCGCGGTAGCATTTCTGATGTAACTAAAAAACGAGTTAGTTATTTGAAAATACATGCTGGCGGAATGAAAGAGAGGGGAAGATGGCTGTCTTGTGCAAATTTTATTTGACGATGGTCAGTGGAAAAAAATTGTAAAATCTAAACCAATATGAAATTGACCCTAAAAATTATATGGTAGTATAGCTTAAAGTTCAATGAACAAGAATATGTTTGAAATAATATGATAGTCACAATATTAGCCCAGTTATTGAAGAAATACGAAATGTCTACAAACGCACTAACAGACAGACGGTTGTTCCTGCTTGGTTTTTTTAACGTTAGTAGGGACGCCGGTTTAGAAATAGCGGCATTGAGGTACATTCAAATTCGCTTGGGTAAACAGAGAGTATAAGGGGAAAGGGGGGGCGGAAGGAAAAATGTAATCCAAAACGAAACATCTTTTTGTACTGGCATAACTAAGGCAGGCTAGCCAATCGACTACCAGACGCAGAGTTAGTTTGGAATTATTTTGGTTTTTTTCAAAAGAACTGCATTTGAATTCTGGTAGTCGAGGGTTTCGATTGGCCAGAGATACAAAATATTAGCAAAAAGCTTTCGCTGCTCAGTGCCAGTTGAGAAAATTTTCATTCAGTTACGCTGAGATCAGCTGTGATAAAATTAAACTTAAATAATAGATGAATATTCACAGTCTGGGCAGAGCACAGGGAAACTGAGGCCATTTCTTTGTAAAGTCAGCGTCAATTGTTTATATTTTCTTGAATTGTGAGGTTCTATTTCCTGTTGCCAGCTGGTGACAGGAAACCTGCTGAGTCAGAAACATACTATCAAGTCTCCGACCCTTCATATGCTGTCAACAGATAACGGGAGGAGCTTGGGGCACGTTTGAAAGAGATTTTCTGCATCTACATATTGTATTTCATTCTACCAAGGAATCCCAGGTGATGAATTAGGCATCCTGGGTACATCTGACACTTTCGCTTTACTAAACACTGATATTTCCAAATATATTCAGGAAGTTTTGGGGCGTGATGAAACTACAGCCCCTCATACACAGTGACTCTCCCTGTTAGATTAATAAAGTATAAACTGTGAACATTCCCACAGGACAGAGATATATATATATAATATATATATTAACTTTATAGTGTTGGACAAATTATCCACACATATTTTTAGTTGATCTTTTTATGTAAACTATCTTGTCCTCATTTTCAAAGACCTGTCCAAGAGATATGACTGGACAGGCAAAATAAAGTGTACAGAAAAGATTAATTTAAAAGAAAACTTAACCACTGGTTCTATTCACTTCCTCATAGAAAATTAAAGTGTTTTGTGGTGTGTACCATCATTTCATTTCTCCCCTAGACACTAGGTACATCATACACCATACACTAGAGCCACAAGAGTGACCGTGTGAGATCTAAGGAGGTAGCGTTAGGTACCCTGCACATAATTCATCATCATCATCTTTTAGAGTCAGGGGCCTGCATGTGCTTGACCTCACACGGTTTATGAAGACACTGATTTCATTCTTTTAGGATACCATCATAACCTCCCCAGCAAAATCAAACTTTGCTACATAAATTGGTAGGCTTGTCCGGGCATTTGAATTTCTCCTAGTACTACATACATTGGGGTCTGGGGTTTAGTATTAACAACATTCTATTTTCCCAGGGAATCCCCATAAATATTATTGCCCAAGATTTGGGAAGTGAAGAAAGTGTCAGAACCCAGAATTAATTAAATAAAGTGGTAATTAGTTAGAAATTCAGTTAGAACATTTTGTATTTATCAGAATGGCAGATCTGGCCAAGTTTCGCTCTGCGGCTGTGCAGACTGCTAAAGAGATGGGCATGGATGGACCAGAACTGGTCCAATATGTAACTTCAGAGGTGGATAAATTTATTGCCCGGGAAGATAAAAGATTAGAGAAAGAAGCAGAAAGAAAGTTAGAGGCTGAAAAAGAAATTAAGAGGTTGCAGATTGAGGCTGACAAGGAGGCTAGGGCATTGGAGGCGGATCGGGAGGCAGAGATTAAAAGGCTCCAGTATGAAGAGAAGAAGTTGGAAGCAGAGGAAAGAAGACAAGCTACAGAAAGAGAAGAAAGAAGACAGGCTGCAGAGAGGGAAGCAGAAAAGGAGGAGAAGAGATTACAGAGGGAGTATGAGCTACGACTAAGGGAGTTGGAATTTCAAGGCCATGCTCCTGAAAATGGTGCCAGTCTTTTTGCCTCAGATGCCACTGCTAGTCAGGGAGCCTCAACCTCAGCTATGGGTTTTCATGTAGACCATTTTGTTGAGAAAGACGATGACATAGAAGGGTACTTAAGTAGATTTGAACTTTTAGCCACTACTTATGGGTTAGAAAGAGAAAGATGGGGGGTAAAGTTGTCTCAGGGTCTTCGGGGAACAGCTTATAAAGTGTTTTCCAAAATGAGCAGGGAGGACCAAGACAACTATGACATGTTGAAGCAGGCTCTTCTGTTAAGATACGAAAAGAACGGAGAGTTTTATAGAAAGAAATTTAGGAATGCCAGGCTACTGTCGGGTGAGACCTATCACCAGTTCTCCGCCCGGTTAGAAACATATATGGAGAAATGGGCTACTTTGGGGAAAACCCAAGATCTCAAAGAGATGATACTCATTGAACAGATGAGAGAGTCCATGGCTCCAGACATGAGAAAGTTTCTCATGGAACAGGGCGCGGAGAGGCTGGGTGAAATAATTAATGTCGCTGAAAGGTAACAGGCAGCCCAGGCAGAAGTAGCTGGAACCAAGAAGAAACCAGTAGATCAGTATAAGGCTCCTCAAAACTATAATAAAATTGATAACAGAGGTAAGCAGAACTTTGATAGGCCTCGAAATGATTTTAAAAATAGAACCTCACATTTCAATGACAGAAAGAATGATGAAAGAAAACCTTTTCATCAAAGTGGATTATATTGTAGCCGGTGTAGGATGGACAACCATAACACCGAAAATTGTAGAAGGAAACCTGTAGTAATGGCAACGCTTCAGGTCAGGTCAACTCCTAGAAAGGAGGAGGAACCACCAAAAACAATGTCTCGTAAACAGTGGAGAAAGGCACAGGCTGAAGATAGGTCACTGAAGCCGTGTTTTGAGAAACTCCAAAAACTCCACACCCCTCCTAGGAAAGGAGATTTCTATTTGGACGATGGACTGCTTTGCAGGGCGGATAAAGCAGGATTATCCGGGTGTGGACAGGTAGTAGTGCCATCAAAATATAGGGCACTAGTTATGAGACAAACACATGTTCTAGATGGTGAACACCAGAAGATGGGTACCACATGCAAAAGAACATCTGTTGGATATTTCTGGCCCGGAGAAGTTGAAGACATAAGAAAATTTGTCGAGGACTGCGAACAGTGCAGCACGAAAAATTCCACAGGGTGGAAAAATAATAACCAAATGCAAGAGAAGCATTATGGCAAACCTGGGCCAGAAAATAAAGAGGGAACACCCACACGTGGGAAAATGAATCAGGACCTAGACACGCCACGGGGCAAACTTAGGCCTGGAAAGAAAAATAATTATAATAATGTTGACCAAGGGGAATGGGAACCCATTTTTCACAGACAGTCTTCCCTCGAATGTTTTACAATGGCCACTATGCAGCGAGTACAAAGAACTGTTATACCCCAGGATAAGCCGACAATCCCTCGGTCGGACTTATGTAAACTGGAGGAAGATAAAAGAGAGCGAAGTTCTCTCAATTTGAATTTGAACCTGAGGGGAGACAACCCCAGGAAATGAATTGGTAGTGGAAGGTTCTTAGTTGATGACAAAAGGAAGAAAAAGTCACAACCACCACATTTCCAATTTCATGATAATTACCGGGTGCCATTCCAAAAGTAACCCGCAACACTGTTATTTGGGAGGCCAATAAAAGGTCCTCTAGAAGCCTTGTTAGGGACCTGGACAGATGAGAAGGCAGAGGAGACTGTTACCTCATCATATCAATATGTGAACAAACTGACCACTCGTTTAAAAACTAGTTGGAAACTGGCAAATGATAATTTAAGACAAGCAAGGAAAAAGCATGCTGCTTACTATAATAAAAAAGCTAAGGATAGGGAACTTGTTGTAGGAGAGAAGGTACTTCTTCTATTGCCAGGTAGCAACAATAAACTTCAGATCGGATGGCAAGGGCCATATACAGTTTTGGAAAAGGTATCCAGAACAAATTACAAGACAGACAAAAAGGGAAAGGAAAAAGTCTATCATGTGAACCTTTTGAAGAAATATCTGGACAGACAAATCCAGGAAGGAACACATCTAATGGCCTTGTCTATCGCAACCGAAATGAAAAATGACCCGCTCCCCTCATTCGAATATTCACTGAAAACCAGTGAAACGTTTGCACAGGTGAAAATCAGTAATCACCTGACAAAAGGACAGGGGAGAAGGTTCAACAGGTCCTTGAAAAACATACAGATGTGTTAATGGATAAACCGGGGCACACAAATTTGTTGGAATATGATATGAAACTACTAGACCCAGCACCTATCTGTATGAGGCCCTATTCTATTCCGTTCGCTAAGGAAAAAGCTTTGAAAGAGGAGATTGAATATTTGTTACAAGAAGGGATTATTTCTCACAGTGAGTCTCCTTATAGTTCCTGTGTGGTTTTGTTGCGGAAAACATCGGGAGAACATAGACTGTGCATAGATTACAGGAAACTGAATGCTGTCACAGAAGGTCAGGTGGATCCATTACCTGATACTACTCAACTATTTGCCAGGCTGAACAAGGCAAAATATTTTTCTAAGGTGGATCTTAGCAAAGGCTATTACCAAATTCCAGTTAAGCCTGAGGTTCGACCTTATTTAGCCTTCAGCACCTCGGAAGGTCATTATGAGTTCAACATGTTACCATTTGGGCTGAAAAATGCCCCGAGTGTGTTTTCCAGGATGATGCGAAAATTGCTGGATCCCCTTAAAAATCCATGTATTTCGAATTTTATGGATGATATCCTCATTGCTACGGAAACATTTGAGGAACACGTTACCTCTTTGAATATGCTATTTGATAGACTCAGAGAGGCTAACTTAACCGCTAGGCCAACAAAATGTTGTATTGGTTGTAAAGAGTTGGAATTCTTGGGACACACGGTACATTAGGGTAGCATGACCCCTGATCCCAAGAATCTGGAAAAATTGAAAAAAGCACCTAGACCACAAACAAAAAAAGATGTGCGATCTTTCGTGTCGTTGTGTGGTTTCTACCAAAAGTACATTAAACATTTTAACTCTATATGTGCTCCTCTGACGGATTTAACTCGCAAAGGTCAACCTGATACTATAATTTGGTCTGCACAGTGTGAATTGGCTTACCAGGAGTTAAAAGAAAAACTCACAAGCAGGCCAGTATTGCAATTGCCTGACTTGAATAAAGAATTTGTCGTGAGAAGTGACGCAAGCAATGTGGGCCTAGGCGCTACATTGTTGCAAAGGTCCTCCTCACAAGATGGAGAATTGAACCCAGTCGCTTATGCAAGCCGCAAGTTGAACAAGGCGGAAAAAAATTATTCAACAAGTGAAAAGGAATGTCTAGCTTTGATATGGGCGATAAAAAAATTTCAAATTTATTTATATGGCAGGACATTTGTGGTCCAAACGGATCATTCACCACTCGTGTTCTTGTCCCAGGCCAAGCATGAAAATTCCAGATTATTGAGATGGTCTTTATTATTGCAGCCATACTCATTCCTGATAGAATATATTCCCGGCCCTAAGAACATACGTGCAGACTTTTTGAGCAGACATCCTTGTGATGAAGATCAGAAAAACGCATAAGACTTCATTGAGCTAAGTTATCTCGCAGATTATAACCTGCAAATGAATGCATGTTTTTAAGATGGGAGGTGTGTAGTAAAATCTGCGAGAATAATCGCTCAATTCAGTAAGATTTTAGTCATAAAATGATAATAAATACAACAGCCCTATTGTGTCTGACGGTGATGCTCTCACACGCCAGCATAGCGCTGAATTTAGTGCCGTGGAACGACTTAGAACCGCTCCCCCCGTTTAAACCTACTCGCGTTCCTTGTGACGTACATTTTTAACATTTTGCCCGATTTGATAGAGACTGTGGCAAGACTTACAATAAACGCTTTCGCGGAAGTGTGCCGCCAACTACTGTCTGAATTAACGCAGAAATTTGACTTTAACGCGGGCAATCAGTAGTAATCCTTACAAATTTGGTAGTGTAACACGATAAAATACAAATTATTAACGCCAATTCTTAACCCGCTCTGCACAACCCCGCCGCGCTTGACACATTCTGCCATGCATATATATACACTGAGAAAAAGCCAGCCAAGGCAAAACACACAGACGATTTTATTTTCATCCTCGCGGTAGCATTTCTGATGCAACTAAAAAACAAGTTAGTTATTTGAAAATACATGCTGGCGGAATGAAAGAGAGGGGAAGATGGCTGTCTTGTGCAAATTTTATTTGACGATGGTCAGTGGAAAAAAATTGTAAAATCTAAACCAATATGAAATTGACCCTAAAAATTATATGGTAGTATAGCTTAAAGTTCAATGAACAAGAATATGTTTGAAATAATATGATAGTCACAATATTAGCCCAGTTATTGAAGAAATACTAAATGTCTACGAACGCACTAACAGACAGACGGTTGTTCCTGCTTGGTTTTTTTAACGTTAGTAGGGACGCCGGTTTAGAAATAGCGGCATTGAGGTACATTCAAATTCGCTTGGGTAAACAGAGAGTATAAGGGGAAAGGGGGGCGGTAGGAAAAATGTAATCCAAAACGAAACATCTTTTTGTATTGGCATAACTAAGGCAGGCTGGCCAATCGACTACCAGACGCAGAGTTAGTTTGGAATTATTTTGGTTTTTTTCAAAAGAACTGCATTTGAATTCTGGTAGTCGAGGGTTTCGATTGGCCAGAGATACAAAATATTAGCAAAAAGCTTTCGCTGCTCAGTGCCAGTTGAGAAAATTTTCATTCAGTTACGCTGAGATCAGCTGTGATAAAATTAAACTTAAATAATAGATGAATATTCACAGTCTGGGCAGAGCACAGGGAAACTGAGGCCATTTCTTTGTAAAGTCAGCGTCAATTGTTTATATTTTCTTGAATTGTGAGGTTCTATTTCCTGTTGCCAGCTGGTGACAGGAAACCTGCTGAGTCAGAAACATACTATCAAGTCTCCGACCCTTCATATGCTGTCAACAGATAACGGGAGGAGCTTGGGGCACGTTTGAAAGAGATTTTCTGCATCTACATATTGTATTTCATTCTACCAAGGAATCCCAGGTGATGAATTAGGCATCCTGGGTACATCTGACATTTTCGCTTTACTAAACACTGATATTTCCAAATATATTCAGGAAGTTTTGGGGCGTGATGAAACTACAGCCCCTCATACACAGTGACTCTCCCTGTTAGATTAATAAAGTATAAACTGTGAACATTCCCACAGGACAGAGATATATATATTATATATATATATATATATATATATATATATATATATATATATATATATATATATATATATATATATATATATATATATATATATATATATATATATATATATATCTATATATATAAACTTTATAGTGTTGGACAAATTATCCACACATATTTTTAGTTGATCTTTTTATGTAAACTATCTTGTCCTCATTTTCAAAGACCTGTCCAAGAGATATGACTGGACAGGCAAAATAAAGTGTACAGAAAAGATTAATTTAAAAGAAAACTTAACCACTGGTTCTATTCACTTCCTCATAGAAAATTAAAGTGTTTTGTGGTGTATACCATCATTTCATTTCTCCCCTTGACACTAGGTACATCATACACCATACACTAGAGCCACAAGAGTGACTGTGTGAGATCTAGGGAGGTAGCGTTAGGTACCCTGCACATAATTCATCATCATCATCTTTTAGAGTCAGGGGCCTACATGTGCTTGACCTCACACGGTTTATGCAGACACTGATTTCATTCTTTTAGGATACCATCATAACCTCCCCAGCAAAATCAAACTTTGCTACAGATACCATACTTGGTTCCTATTAGTTTACATAGTCTACCTACGGTTGATTCTTATCATTCTCCTTTGGACTGTGTTGCTTTCTTCTCGTGTTTTATTTTTGGAATTGATCTGTGTTTCATTTCGTTTTCCACACTTGCACGATACACATCTCATTTTTGTTACAATGTTGACAAATTTTATCATCTTGGTTGATTTCTTTCAATTTTTTCGCCAGTTATGATCATTCTCCATTTCATGTCGTTTCCTTTGTTCTTTTCACTCATCATTACATATTTAGTGCATAGTTGATCTATGTTTCTTTACCATTTACCTTTTGTTTGAATTTGATCTTTTATTCCTTTTCCACATTTATGTCCTTCTATTAATAATTATTAATAATACTTACACTTCAGCTCTTAAGACATGCCTGATGTCAAAAGGACGAAGCAATCAGACTGCAAAAAATACAGGGTCTGAGCCAAATAGACATAAAATGAGGTGAGATCAGTGGTGTAACTAGGGTGAGGCAGGCGAGGCACATGCCCCGGGTGTAAAATTGGGGGGGGGGGGGGGAGGCTCAATTTTTATGGTTTAAAAATGCAAATAATTTTACTTATCTTTTACGAATATCTCATTTATCACACTATATTTATGTGTAATACTTTCTCATTCTAGGGTCTTTGCTTACATTCAGGCAAACTCTATAAACTTAAATCCACTTCGTGACAATCGTTAATGACCAGTCATCATCATAGAGGCATCTTAGTTGTAGACAACAGATACCATAGCCTGGTTCATATGTTGCAGGTTCCAATACCAGAGTAGGACGCAAAAACATAGCTTCTCATGAAGTGAATGACAAATTGCAGTGTTTGAGTCAAAGACCAACGCTGCATGACAGTAGCATCGTGCCTTCCTATCCAGGTGAATAAAGTCCCAGGGAAGTCTACAGAATATCAAGTTACAGAAGTGACTGTAGAGAAAAAAAACTAAAGAAAGATAAGCTGACATTTGTATCAAAAAACAAAACTTAACGTCCCCACGCCATACTGTGTTCTATAAGATGAAAACATGCATAACAGTGACACTATTTTTTTTTAAAATAATTTTTGTGAAAAATATTATATATATTCATCTACAAGTATTGACTATACATACATTAATTATTTAAGTGTATTGATTAATTTATAAGCTGCAGTTATTGATTTAATTCCAGTTATAATTTCTAATTTGTTGTTCTTGTGTGTGTAATTCAAAAGAATATTTAATATTTAAACTGGTAGGGAGTTATTAATGAGCTGCATTAACATCACTTATTAATAGAGACACCCTTGGAGCATAGGACAGATCTAGCGAGAAGGTGACTTATGGACAGCTCTCTTCTACAGCTACTATCTAGAACTGTGCAGTTATCTACCTGATTTGTTCTGTGCCATCATTACCTCTGGTTCACCAGTTCTCTTCTTCATTTCTTGGAGCTATTTTATTATGTAACTTCCATCTCGCTGCACAGTCTATTCTTTTGTTGATCTCATAATTTTTTTCTAATTACCAGGACAATTTTTTATATAAGCACTGGTAGTTTTTCAAATCTCTAAAATGAAATGGCATTGACGAAGTGAGAAATAAGCACATGGTTATAGTTATAAAAATATATTAGTAGCAATATGTTTAATTTTGTTAACAATAAAAGTGTATTTTGTTTTAATTATTTTATAACTGGTATTATAACGAGTAATAAGTTTAAGTACCAATATAAGAATTTTTTTCATTTGCCCTGGGCACCATTTACCCTAGTTACGCCACTGGGAGAGATGATAATGTTACAATGAATGGATTTTGTCTACAACTCTTAAGCTGTTATTTTGTTTTGTCTCTCACTGAGCGTTTTAAAATTCCTAGAATATCACAAAGAGATGAAATTATATGCTTTACATCTGAAAAAGAAAGACATGATGGCAGTTAGTTGTTCTCACCTCCTTTTTCCTCTGGGACATTTGAGCCTGTGAAGCTACAAGCATTCAAATTTTGTAGAGCTGCAATGCCACATCTATTAAACCATGTAGACAAAGCTTCTGCCAGTGCTCTTGTTCTCACAAATATTATACCTCGCGAGTCATCTCCTTTTTTAACCAGATACTTGTTAACAACTTTTGCCAGTTTGCGAAGATTGGGATTCTTTTCACCTTGTCTTGTCAGCACAAGATTCTTCAGCTCTGGAAATTAACAAGAATGTACTTAGGAGGTGGTAATAATACCAATAGTACTACAATTACAACTACAGACAATGGTGAAAATCAAAATAGTAATTAAGAATAGTATTATACATTACAGTAAATTAAAGCAGCACTAAAGAAGAACAATTTACAAGTTATCAAAATTAGAATTATATGTTGTAGCAAAATGAAAGTGACAAGGGAGGAAAGATTTGGGGGGGGGGGGGGGGGGGGGGGGGGGGGGGGGGGGGGGGGGGGGGGGGGAATGGGGGGGGGGGGCTGGACGAGATAATTAATGGTGTACAAGATAGAATGAAGACAGCCTATTAGTTAAGACTTGTCACAGAGGAAAAGATGGGGTGAGTAGGGCTTACAGGACTAAAATGAAGGGAAAGCTGAAATAAATGAATACAAAAGAAGATATATGGACATGGGATAGGTGAATAGCTAAACACAGACCAACACAGACAAATGGAAAGTTAGTCCGACCATGATGGAAAGGTGTGTAGATATTAAATAGGAAGCAGAGGTACAGACAATCAATGGACAAATAGACAGATGAATAGACAGAAAGAAGGAAGAACATCCAAGAGCAGCTAGATGGCCTGATATACATACAGAGGTACTGGGACACAGATGGACAGATGGATCAATAGAAATACAGGTAGACAGAAGGTAAATAGGTGAAAGGCCAGAAAGGTGGTAATGCAGGGATAATAATAAAAGTTGTCCAGTGGAGAATGAGAGAATAGGGACCATAAGGGAAGACGGAAATACGTGAACAGAAATAGGAGTCACTGAGAAGTGAAAAAAGACTGGGGGCATGGCCGAGTCATGAAGGGAATTAGGTGGACCAACAACACACTGCTTAGAAAACTGTCTCATTTTCTTGATGGGGTGAGTACAGGTTGTTGCCTATCTTTCTTCCATAGATCTAATAGTTATTACCACATCTGTTTGACTGATATGCAGAATTAAATGAAAGCATCTGTTAAAGAAAGTCTGCAGTTCAGGCCTCATTTTCTTCATGGCAGTGCTGATTTATGACCAACAGTGTTGGAAAAATTTTACATTTGTGACAAACAGCCACATTTAATTTTCCTGAGGAAAAGCTGCAGAGTTTGGATGAAAAACACTGAAAGCAAATCTGGCTTAATCCCGGTATTAACATTCTATTTTGCTCCTCTTTCTTTGTTGATGTTACTTCCCAAATATGTAAATCTATGCACTTTCTAAATCATCTGACAAATAATCATATCGATTAAATTAATGTGCTTTTGCATCACTGTATGGATGGCACAGGCAGAGACAACAATCAAGCAGGTGACCACAGTTGAAAAAATATTCAAAGGGGAAGAGTGGAGTATGTCAGATGAGAACTGGGTTAACTACGAGCAGGTCATCATCAGCCTTGGCAGAGAGTGAAGAACTTGGGGCAATGGGAAAGCAGAACTGGAAATTAATCAAATGATCATGCTGAGGATAATGATGCCACTGTGAATACAGATGGGTCTGTGATCCATGGCAAGAAATCAGGTTGGGGCTTCTCTGCCACGGTAAAGGGCAGAATCGTCGCCGAACAAAACGGGGGCTTACAAGATAACAACTTCCAGCATGAGAATGGAGGACTTGTCTACTCAACCAGTGTTGATGCTACCTAATTTGTCTTTACCATTTGTCCTTAGGACCGATGCATCACAGATGGGAATTGGAGGATGCTTGCTTCAGTGTTCACATAATACATTGCATCCCGTGTGCTACATAGGCAACCATCAGTACAAATTTCAGAGTCCACAGATGGAGTTTACTTCTTCAGGAGTTCGCCTTCACTATCGCAGACTTATTGTCCCGCTTGGTTTTAAACAGTTAACTACATTTCATGGGATAGCGGTTCATTTACTGTACGTGATTTATTACAGACTTGATTTTATTAGTGACAAAGTGATCGCTGATAATATAGAGGTGACACAGGGTGGATACAAACAGGAGAATCTATAGTTATGACAGCGGTTCCTTGTAAACCGCTCTGAGGAACGTATATGAACTATATGAGTTATATTATGATGCAGGACTTCCTATAAGTATTAATCATAAGACTTGGCTATAAGTATTGGTATTAGCATTTCTATTAATTCTTATGCAGTCTGTTTAGTTTATTTGGGTGTTGCTTATATATGCTTGCATGAGTGGGCTGCATGATTTGTGCACCAGTAGCTCTCATCCGTTTCTTCGACGAAAAATTATATTTTGCGTCTGGGAAAAGGGGGTAGTTTTGGGAGTGGCTGTGTGGTGCAGAGCAAATTAGATTTAGTATTAACAGTTGTGGTTTTGCACCGCAGAGCTTCTTCTTCTTCTTTGATCCTTAACCGCCGACCGTCAAAGCAGTCAGTGGCCATCACGCCTAGTGGCGTCTTGTAGGGCAACAACAAATTGATTCCACTTTGTTCGGTCGGCGGCCATCCTTCGTACAGTGCCCCAACTCTGGTTCATTCTTTGCTTCTCAGCCTCCACAGTCCTCTGCCCGGTTGTTTTTGGTCGGCCTCTCTTTCGTTTTCCTTCAGGGGTTCAAAGCATAGCTGTTCTTGTGATGGCATCGGGGTCTCTTCTGAGGACATGGCCAACCCAGCTCCAGCGTCTGCCAGCTATGATGGTGTGCATGTCCTCTTGCTTGCTCCGAGTAAGCAGATCTTGGTTGGTGATGGTATTCGGCCAAAAGATTCAGTGAATTTTTGTTAGGCATGTTGTGTGAAAAGAGGACAATTTCGACATTTCCTTCTCTGTAATTCTCCAGCATTCTGCACCATAGAGAAGCACAGAAAGCACACAGCTCTGATATAATCTTAATTTTGTGCTTGTGCTGTATTGAGAGGACTTCCAGATGTTGTTTAGGCTTAAAAAAAAGCTGTTCTTGCCTTATTCATTCTGATGTTGATGTCTTTGCCTGCCCCGCTGTCTGGTGTTACTATGCATCCTAGGTATGTGAAGGTGTCTGTCTGTACCAGTTGCTGATTCCTTACTGATATGGGCTCAGGGTTGCTCACATTGAGCGTCATGACCTCTGACTTCTTTAAATTGATGTTCAAGCCCACCTGCTGGCTAAACTTATTAAGTCTATCCGTTTTTTCCTGGATGTGTTGATGTGAATGTGCTAGTAGTGCAATGTCATCTGCATATTCCAGATCTTCCAATGTAGAAAATGTAGTCCATCTTATTCCTCTTGGACTGCCCTCTGTTGTCTGGCGCATCACCCAGTCTATGACTGTTAAAAATAGAGTGATTGATAAGGGGCATCCCTGTCGTACTCCTGTCTTCACCTCAAAGGTTAGGTTGCTCTGCCCAACACTACACGTAAAGTTGGCATAGAGGCTTTTTATGATTGACACTATGCAGCTTGGAATTCCATAAGCCCTCAGTATTTTCCATAAACTGTCCCTATGTATGCTGTCAAAAGCCTTTTCAAAATCAACGAAGTTAATGTACAGCTGTCTTTGCCATTCTGAGCACTGCTCTATAATGTTCCTGAGAGTGAATATAAGATCTACACCTCTTCTGTTCTTTCTAAATCCTGCTTGTTCTTTCCTCAGTTTGTGGTCTACTGCTTTTGAAATTCTCTGTATAATTATCCTGCCTAGTATTTTGCTGGGAACTGAGAGAAGAGTGATTCCTCTCCAATTTTTGCAGTCTGCAAGATCTCCCTTCTTGGGCAATTTGACAATTATTCCTTTGTTCCACTCTGATGATGTTGTCCCCGTTTTCCACACTTGTGCAAATAGTGGTTCTAATAGTTCTGCTGCTAGCTCAGGGCTTGTCTTAAATAGCTCTGCATTTAAGTTATCATGGCCAGGAGCTTTTCCGTTCTTTAACCCTTTGATTGCTGTGATGATTTCTTCTTTTCGTGGAATGTCTGTATTTACATCTAGATCGTTTTCAGCCTCAGGAACATTCAATTGTGTCTCTGGTGGTTCCTTGTTCAGAGTTTCTCTGAAGTGCTCTGCCCATCTTGTTTCCTGTCCCTCTGCTGTCGTGATGAGATTTCCTTGCTTATCTCTTACTAATGTAATATTGTTTGCACCTCGTTTTCCGCTGATGAATTTAGTTATTTTGTATACTGTGCTTTGTTCATTTCTCAGTGCTGCCTCTTCTGCCTGTCTTGCAAGATCGTCTAGGAAATTCTTTTTGTTGGCTCGGGTTTGGCGTTTAACTTCCTTGTCCAGCTGACTGTACTGTTCGCTATATAGTTGCTTTAACCTGGGGGACTTCGCTTCTGTTTTCTTTCTTTTCATTTCCTTTCTCAGTGTTATGGTGTTTAATGTTTCTGGTGTTATCCAGTCTTGCTTCTTCCTTTCCTAGAATCCCAAGCATGATTTGCTGCTTTCCTTATATATTGTTGAAATGGTGTTGAATTTCTGGCCTATATCATCAGTCAATGTCTTTTCCTGACTTTTGGCAAATTGATATCGTTTCTTTATGTCAGCCGCAAATGCTTTTCTGGTAAGGGGGTCCTTCAATTTGCTGATGTCAAACCTTTTGTGTAGTTACAATTGGTCCAGCCCTTCTTAGTTTCACTTTCAGTTTTGCTACTAGCACCGCAGAGCACTCCCATAAAATAGAGTGTAAATATGTGAGATAGGACATGAAGGGGGTTACCCTGGATTTGTTCCATAGTTTTGGCAGGAAAGAGAGATGTGTGGAACGTGGCGGGAAAGAGAGACGTTTGGAAAAAGAGGGAAAGAAAGACGTGTGGAAAAAGGCAGGAAGAGTGGTATGCTGGGATATATAAGGAGAGTGGCCTGTGAGTTTAGGAGGTTGGCTGTGTTTCAGTTCGGAAACTATTAATATTTGTGTAAGCCTTTGTAGGCAGAATATTATATGTACTGTGAGAGAACTGGATGTTCTCTGTTTTGCCAAGGTGATTATTACTGACTAGTGGAATAGCTAGTCATGTGAGTCAGTAGTTAACTGACTGTACGTATTGGAGGCCAAGAACTGAATGTATGTGTTTAAGGGACATGTTGAATATGGACTTGGTTTAAATGTCCTGATAGAAACAAAGCATGATTGGAAGCTGTGTGCCTATATCTGATTGTGTATCTATCTATTCACTAACATGCCATATTCATCTTGAGTATCTTCATAATAAATGTGCAGAACCGTTGGCCAGTGTTACAACAGCTTAATAGAGTTGAATTGAGTTGCATCGTTCATGTTATGTTTTCAACTCAGTTATCGTTGCTTGATCAAGTGAGTGACAGAAAATGTATAAGCATGTAAACCATAATCGCACTTGAGACATTTGCATTAATGAAAGTATGAACTCTGGGAGAGCTGGAGATGACATCTGATGTCTATACCATCTAGAGATACACCAGCAAATACACAGTCAAAACAGTTCTCAACACAACCTCATGATGAAAAACAAACAGTTACATAAAAAAAACCACTGCAAGTGCACATTTATGCTTTGATGCAGGTTTCCTACAATGGGACCAGCTGCAGAGGTGGCTCCATGCCCTATATAGAGCAAACTTTGAAGGTCCAATGAGGTTTTAGTGCAGTATAGAAAAAAGCAAGATATTGGTGAATAGCCATAAGAAACATGTTCCGACCAACATTACGTTAAATGGGCAAACGTTAGAAGAAGTTAACACCTTTAAATATCTCGGGTCCACTATATGTAGTGATGGAAGATCAAGTAAAGAAATCAAGACAAGACTTGAGATGGCCTCAGCTGCCATGACAAAGTTGAATGTGATCTGGAAAAGTAACATCAGTTTTCCTGTGAAGATCAAATTATACAAATCACTTGTATTATCTATTCTCTTGTATGGGTGTGAGAGCTGGACACTCACTGCAGATACGGAGCGAAGGATTCAGGCTTTCGAGCATAAATGTTATAGAAGAATTTTGCGCATTTGCTATAAAGAGCACAAAACAAATGTCTATGTTAGAGAGAAGATAAACACCTATGCAGGCCACCAAGAACCACTTTTGTCAATAGTGAAACATCGAAAGCTTGCCTGGTTTGGGCATGTAACTCGTCATGACTCCCTTTCGAAAACGATCCTTCAGGGGACAGTCGAAGGTAAACGGAGAAGAGGAAGGCAAAGAAAATCCTGGGCTGATAACATCAAAGAATGGGCAGGACACGGTTTTTCCACACTTGTACGCATTGCTGAGGATAGAGAGCAGTGGAGGACCCTGTCTGCTGATGCTTCCACCATGGCACCCCTACGACCCATGACGGGTTACGGGCTGAGATGATGATGATGACCACTTGGGGTGCGAGACTCACCTTCTGGGGTGCGAGACAATCTAGATATTTTAGAACACAAATCACCATAAACAATATATAACACACATAATTCAAATGTACTAGTCCAAAATAGAACATTGATGACATGACATGTATTAGATACGAACCTTAGTCACATTCTATAAATAACATTTTCTCAAAATAAACTTATATCTTTTTAGCATTTCTGGAATGTTTTGCAAACTAGAAGATAAAAGGGTGTGAGACTTCTTAAGATACTGTAAAGGGGTGTAAGGCTTCTTAAAATGCTATAAAGGGGTGCGAGGCTTCTTAAGATGCTGTATGAAGAGACTACCATTTTTGGATAATGGGAAAAATATACACGTGTGCACACACATGCACAATGACAGTTACGGGAAACTCCAATGGATGATCATGTATTTTCTTCTATGGCTTTGTTGACATACAACGAACACACATTTATTTGAATTATCTCAGTGAAGATCTCTTGAAATCGGATCATATTTTAGGAATATAAACAAACACCACTTATACATCTAGGAATGGGACCGAAGATGCAGCAACAGTGATAAATATAGTCAGTGACCCATAGATTGACTGCTTGCGTCAGGGTCAGTGAACCAGAGCTGACCAAGACCCTACTCCACCTCCAAGTAGTGGTCCTGGAAACAGGCTGCATCACTGCAGTCTGACTGAGAGAGTAGGGATTGAAGAGGGAAGGCAAACCTGGTCCCAAAAAATGCCTTGCGGAAGTCAGATGTGTCAGCCGAAAGGCGCAAATATAGCAGCTTCGCTGTAAATGGACACAACACAACCAACGTCTTTTTCAGGACAAACGAGGAAGAAGAATACATCCAGGAATAACAGTTGCAAATAGCCCCGTGGTTTGGTGTTTAAGATATTTGGGAATCTGTGGGAAAATTAGCACAAATCAGTGGAATCTCAGTAACAAAACTGAGTGTTGGAAGATAGTTTCTACATGTCTCCCGACACATACACAAGGCACCTATAAAAGAGTGCTTAGATTTGAATCAGACACATTTCCAAACCTGTTGACATAGCTGCCTCACATAACTAGTGATCTGAGATCTTACTGCTAGCATCGAAAGCCACCACAGCATGATAATGAGAAAGAAGTAACACTGCCATTGTGTGCAATTAAGCTTCATAACAGCGGTCATCAACATAATACCTGTGTCTGACTACGAAAGTGATCTCCCCTTGCCAATATGGCGTCTAACTTTTGACGTTAGAGATTCTCTACACGTATTTTTTTTTATCCAGTCAGACAGTGAGACCACACTGCTGCCTTGCAGGTAGGCTGGGGACAGTCAAAGGCTAAGGTAGGCAACCCGACATAAATGCCCGTTGAAATCGGATGTACTGGGCCACAGGCCTAACGAAACAGTACAACGTACGCCGCTCCATGATGACGTCATTACACCGAAAGCAAAATGTCAATAACTCTGTAGCGTTCCGCTGGGCTACACAGAGGCAAAAGGCTAGAATTTCTGACAAAGCTCACAAAACACTCAGCATTCTGCAGTGGAATGCGGAAGGAGTTCGCAACAAAAAAGTTCCTTTAACAAACCGTCTATATGTGGTACAGAGAAAGTGCATATGGCCGACGCCAGCTCCTTTCGTGGAAAAGCTTTACGAGAATTCAAATAGCCTCAAACTGACTACTGCTTTCTTTGAGAACATTCAAGTGGACGTCTGAGAGTGTACGAAGAAGAAGAATACCTGTGTCTGAGGGTAAATGTCTATATGCTTTATATATATATATATATATATATATATATATATATATATATATATACTTTCTTCCTCCTTACTGCTGGTACCTCAGCGTAAGGGTTTGCATGCATTTTCATGCGCCATGAAGTTGAGTCTTTATCCTTCATATTGGGTCCTATTGGATTGGTACAGCCTGATTTCCCATTGTATGTGTCTGCGGGTTTCCTTTGTGACTTCTTGGACTTCCACTTTTGATTAATTGTTTGCTTCTTGGTAACCAGGTCATAGGGTTCCGAATGGTATCCAGTCAGCATGGGATTTTTCTGGTCCCCTCTCGTGGCACTAACGAGAGTCACCATGAATGCTGGTTTTCATGTAGATGCTTCAAGATATTGCTTCTGTTGATTCCTGTGGTCTACCTTCTGGTACTCTGGGCAGGCATTGATATAACGGGCAATCCCGTCAGTAATCCCTGGCCAGTAATAATGAGTGGCTATCCTTCGGCATGCAGCACTAATCATGAGATGGCCAAACCAAGGAATGTTATGCCCCCATTCTGACTTTGTTCCTATATGGGGATGGAACTGCAATCTGCCCATGTCCTTTTGGTCCTCTGCCAGCTTTTCTGTATAAGAGACCATTTTTCATATTGTAATCTCCCTTCTCCAGGGGAGTATGTGCTTCTGGCAGTTTGCCAAAACAAGGCTTTAATGGGCAATCCTCTGCTTGAGCTGTCTTCATCTCTGCTGTATTAATCATGTTTGTTGAAGTGGCTCCCTCCATCTTCTTGGAGCTCAACCTAGTCCAGACAGCATCCATGACTACAGATTTTACTGGGTCTCCTAAAGAAGACATATTTACTTCCCAATATCAGAGAGTAGATAGGATCATCAATTACTGCTGCTTTAATTTCCCCTTCCACATAGCGAGATTTCACCCTGATCTTTGCAAGGGGTAATGTGATGGGCTCAGCTCCCTTGGTTGGCCCTTGAATATCTACTGTCTCCGTGGTAATTTGCTCTGGGCTCACAAGTGAAGCATACACAACTGCATCATAGGTTAAACCTGTTTCATACAGGCATGTAACTTGTGTGTCATTCACAGTCACTGTCTCAACAACGGGTGGATGATGGAGGTTATTCTGACACAGTGTCAGCTCCTTCTTATCTGTTGTCTACACTTGAAGATGTGCAGCATGATGAGGAGGGATCTTCTTCCGACAATTATTACTATTGTGGTTGCTCATGCAACAATTCTTGCACCAATTTTTATCCTTCCTTGGGGTTTTCTTACTATATGCTTCTGAGGCGTGTCCATTAGCCTTATGTTTGGAGGAGTTTTGAGCCTTATGCTCCATTTGTCTTTTTCCAAACCAGAAGCAGAAGCAAGATATTCAAAACAGTCTATATAGGCCTCTATAAAATCATCCTTCTCTACAAATGCATCCAAGTGGAAATTCATAGCCCCACTCAGAGTACGCTGGATAGAGCTGTTGTCAGAGCAGGGTGAGCTTCTCTGACTGGTACTTGCTGCAGCCTGAATCTCCAATTGCCTTAGCCTCAACTCACGTTCTCTTTCAGCCTGTATTCTTCTTTCCTCTCTTTCAGCTTCAGCTTGTAGTCTCATCTTCTCTCTCTAATCTTCTTTTCTCAGTTTCTAGTCTTCTTTCTTCTCTGTTCAGAAGCTTATCGATTTCAGATGTGACATACAGTATGATAGCATCTCCGCTCAGATTTAACTCTCTTCCAGTCTGCACAATAGCAGATCTAACTTTGACCAATTCAGCCATTACGTAGTAGTTATGCTTAGTACATATGTCAATTACTCAAACTATACAACAACTTAACAAAGTTCATTTAATTACACTTAATTAAATTTAAGAAAATACCACCAAATATCACACCAAAATTGTATGATCTATTGTTAATGTTATGAGCTAATGTAAAGCTCAAGGGTAACTTGACAAATAGTACAGAAAATTTCCAAAGATAGCAGGATTAGAGTTGGCTAGAGTAGGATCAATGATCCCGCAAACGAGCCCCCAGTTTGGTGAGATAGTAGATGATAAAGATAATATCAAGTGATACCCTTGATTCAGATAGTGAAGTTCTTCCAGACTCGGAAAATCAAGCTTTTGAACTCTACATAGGGATGGCATAAGATAAAGTCGGGAGGTTAAGCTCACAATTCCGATGTTGTAGAAGAAAACAACTGGTAGCTAAGTTTCCCTCTTGCTGGACCTATCCTATGCTTCTAGGGAATGTATATGTATGGCTCTTAGTTAGTCCCTACCACTTAAATTTAGTTTAACACAGAAAACACTGAATCTGGGAAAATAATTGAATAATTTCAAACATATAAATAAATCAAACATTTATTATTAACTTATTGTTTTAGAAAAAAATGAAACAATATTATCTATTTATATATATCTATATATGTATACATATATATCAATGATTAATTTACAAGCGCAGATAGCACACTAGAATTATCTACAAAAGTCACTGTTCTCATACCTCTAGTTTCATCACAGACTGCACGATAATTGGTGGGTGTGGTAGTATTTTCTTGCTGGTGTAAACTTATCTTTGATAAGGTGCTCATGGTCCTTGAGACACAATGCTAAGGCCAGCTAGCAATGATGGTCTTGCACACAGTTCCAAAGATAATGTCTACTGGTCCTAACGGCACAATGGTGATGCCAGGTAGTATCCTGTGGATCCACTCACCAACTGAAACCCTCAGTTTGGCAACCTCGACGCTGACAGGGACAGTGTTAGAAGTTATCTGCACTCAATGGCAGAATTCTTCTAGTAATACTTGTAAAGGCTTCGATGTGAGTAGGGATCTTGCTCTCATACACTGTTGATTGTTGTTCAAGCGCGCGTGTTTTTAATTTCCAGGGCTTTTTACTATTTGGAAATTGCATGGACTTCCGAGAGACAATTACATCACAGCCCTTTTTGCCTCTCAATCCGTGATGTCAGAATTGGCAGTTTGTGCATTATATGCAGCAATAATTCATTACATCTCCATACTGATATTAAGTAGTACTTCCAACCAATATTCCTTGGATTCAGCACAATTTGTGCTTTATTGTGCAAAACTATGACGTTTCTCCAATTTATTATCCAATAAAGTCTATGTCTCTTGCGGGTATGTGTCTGTTTACAATCACTCAAATTTATAACATCTCTGCAATAATTCCAAAGAGCAATATTGTACAATATTCCATAGATTAGTGTGGCTTTATTGTGGTAAAATTTGAGTTTATTCCAACCATTCATTGCCGAGATATTTGCCCAAGTCTAACTGTCTGTTTCAACACTCATGTTTTGCTTAGCCATTTTCCCATAATAATGTGTCCTGTATCGCAACAGGCTGATGTAATTAAATCAACACAGCATTTAACCAAATTTTCATGACAGCAGCAACACACAAAGCAAAACAAAATCTTTCAATGAAGAACCTAAAACAATCAACTTAGACTTAAATCAACCACATCCATCACATGAGCTTAACTGCCTCAACTGTACCCATCTATACAAGATAGTCCAACACATGCTTCTCATATGTCCGGGACTCATCATGGAAGGAGAAAGCTATAGGTGGGCTTCTCACCTATATCAAACACTCTATATGACCCAACCAACAGCCACAGTTGGTGAAAATTCTGGAACCTAATGATGGCTGCAAAACAGCGATGAGCTCAGTGTGACGACTGGCCCAATCTTCTCTTCTTTTTAATTTACGTGACACCATTTTTTTTTCATCTTCAATGCATGATCGGGAAGCCGGTAAAAATACGCGGCAAAAATTTCGCTCATTGATAACAACTCTAGCGTCTAGTACTATTTTTAGATTACAGCTGTCATTGTAGACCTGACCTCGGTGGCTTGGAACCGGTTTTGAAATTAGGGCAGCCTACTGAGACTTTGTTAGAGCCAGTTTAACCCACTTTAGGAAACCCCCACGTGACTTTTAATGTTATTGATTGGAGCGTCTATCAGATGCCAAAGTCACATGAGGCACGCTCAGGTCACGTGCCTAAGTGGAAATCACACGCTAAAAGTGCGCCAAAACGCGGCAACTTTCACTTGCATTCAGGAAGGCGAGAGGGTCAGACCTAATCTAAGACCGTTGCGAATTCACACGTTAAAGCACTGTGAAGCCATGTGTCTAAATTGCTGATTAGAGTCCAATCTCTGAGTAGGTAAGTGAAAATCTTGCTAGAAAATAGTATTGTGATGAAATGTGTAGTACCTTGCAAAATCGACGCAGTGATTGGTACGAACTGGGTTTATTTTATTCATTTTTGCTTTACGATCGCATCTAGCCACATGTGATCGGGTGTATTTTATGATCCCACGGGATGAGATTGTACAAAGTGTTGATATTAACTTTAACTGGAATATATACATATTAATTTCCATATTATTTCATTGTATTCGACCCGACGCTTAGACTAGAGGAAATCGATATTAACAATAATGTTGACAGACCGTGACATATATTCATTATAAAGAGATGAAGGGTTGTCATAATGTCGTCAGACAATTCTATAATACTGGTGTCTGACAATCATATGGTAATTCATCATAATTGACATGATGATTAGGCTAGAGGCACAGAACTAGAATACTGTCGCCCGACATTTCTATGATAATTTGGTGGGTTTAACTGACATTTATAATAATTCATCGTGTTACCTTGACGATAAATGGGTAAAGAATTAAAATACTGCCACTTGGGCAGGGAAATATAATAATGAAAGGCAGAAAGGGAGGGAACTTGATTTCAAGATTAGGCTCTAGACATATGATGTTAGAGACTAAAATCTGATATGACTGAAAGACGGCTTTCGCAAGCTAGGAAATTAATGAAGCCGTATTTGTCTTCAGTCTAGGGGGGAGCCTTGCATGACAGTCCAATCTCAGAGAAGAATACGGAGTCGAGCACAATGAAGGCAGAACCAAACCAATCTAGACCAACCCGGTGCAACGTCATAAGAAGACACGACAACCAACCACGCTTCCCTATCAGCCAGGGGCTGAAAAGCTAAGTTCCTATGAAAAATGGAACTCATCATATCAATGCCATATCTTTAGCCAGAAATGATGAAAATACTTAAATTGTGAGACGCATATTACATACAGCATACACACTATTTCCATCGACAATACCATAATTCACCATCCATTCATTTTAATAAACCAATTGGGTGTATATAATGTACCCCATGCCTTGTTCCTTCTATCAGATGTTACATATTGTCTGATGTTTATCTTCCTTTATTAAGGTGGGGGGGGCTCGTAAAATATAATATAATCCTAGTAATAATTAAGGATAAAAATACTAGATAACTGAGAAGGGGACTATGGTAGCGAGAGACCAAATATCTCCTTACAAACTTTTCCAGACCTTGTCTAGTTAGGAGAATTTACCCTCTTTGTCTCCCTTCAGCCGGTGGAGGACCCCAACAGGACTTCTTGAGCCAAATCTTCCTCTAGGTGATCCAGGCAAACCTTCACTTAATTTATTTCTATTATTTCCACTACTATAAGTTCTTATCCTTCACATGAAGACGCCACACTCAGCAGTACTAGAGCAACAACAAAAACTGACAACACTATATATCCTAATTATAACCCATCAGAGGATGACCAGGATATTTTTCATCATTAAATTAAAAATAAAATAAAAAATACTCTAAAAATAAATAACACATTTTATCGTGTACAGCATATAAAAAAATCATGAACTTACAATGAGGTATTCCAAAATGATGATTGACAGCCTGACAGGTAGGTTTGTCTCTCTATCAGGCTCATGAATAGCCACTTCTTTTGCATCTTTTTTTGCTTTTACTGCCCACTGTTCATAAACCTGACTTTTTCTGCTCACAGGTACATCCTTTACTATTCCCAGAGTAAATCCATTGTCATTTAGTTCTGGTGAAATAATAAAACTTTTATTACCACAACAAAAACATCCTACTCAGTTTGATACTGCATCCTAAAGAATTGTGTTCCTTTGAAATGACTATAAATCTGTCTTGCTATTTAAACACAGGCCTCTATCTTTTTTTAATTTTTAACTATTACACTAATAATTTCCAGCACCTCTCTTTCACTTTTCATTACCAAGACTGTATCATCAGCATGTCACAAAATGTTTATTTTATATCCACTGAATCATATCTCTGGCATATTCTCTATGGATTTCATGTTTTATTTGTAAAGAGAGAACAGATCATGTTACTTGACTAACAACCTATTTTATCTGCTAAATATTTCCTGATTTGGTTGCCAATTATTATAGTGACCATGTGTTTATCATCACACCACCAATGTAGTTGGGCCCCCTTGCATGAAGCCTGCACAAAACATTCACGTGCTCATGCAGCCGTGGTTTCTGTAGCAATTTGTTTTACATGATGAGTTTGCCAGCCTCATACACTGACTCATATTAGTCACACTGTACAACATGCCTGAGAGTGCAGTAGCTTTATTCTTTCTTTGTCTCTTAAGTTGCCATATGGTAACTACATGGGGCCATGTGTTTATAGTCAATGTTATTCAATTAACGCTTGACTACCAGTTCTCTCCAATGTAGTGCATATTTTTACAGGCTTTTCTTTAACTTGCAACGTATGTCACCTTCAAATCTTGCAATTGATTTTTTGATCACTTCCAGATCAGCAATAGCTCTGAAACTTGGCATAGTTGTGTTTACCCAATTGTGACCGTGCAGGTGTCCCTACTAGTTGATAGCTATAACTAGGTGGCTGAGGCAGGCCTAGTTATCTATTATTTACTTTGTTTCTTTCTTCCAAGTAAGACTATTTCTCCTACTGGCCCCCTTGTTCCGCCAGAGATGATGATTCCTGGATGATATAAGGTTCGTCTTTTGTTCAACCCAGACCACGTTCTTCCCTCCCTGGTGGTGTATAGCGACTGATGTGTATAGGGTGTTCTATTATTTCTATCTCTCCTATTACTCACTTCTAACAACTCTCCATTCCTTAATCTCTTCTCACATCAAAGCAACCGGAGTGATGTGATTCAATTTCAAAAAGCAACTTTTATTTACATAAGATAATGCATGATCATCCAACATAATTCATCAGCTACAGTTCACAATTTCAATGTCCTCAAGTCTTCCGCTTGATTCAAACACACCTCTCAAAGCATAGTTATATATATAGTTTCTCCTGTAGCCTCTTGCATATTTCATTATACTCCTGGCCTACCAAAATTCCTTCTCAAGTTCTACTATTTTTCTCATTTTGTTCTACAACAGTTCTTCTAAATCCTTGGAGTCATGTTCTCACCCAATCTCAACCTAGTTAGGTTTAACTCCTTTAAATGCAGCATATAAAATTCATTAGCTACACCTGAAATAATCAAACAATGTCCAATACCAAAATGGTCTCCACCATACTTACTCTAATATGAGAGAGCGCATGAGATGTTTCTTAAATATCAGATTCTCTTGTGGTGGCGTCTTCATACTTACTCTTATATGAGAGAGCGCATGAGATGTTTCTTAAATATCAGATTCTCTTGTGGTGGCATCTTCATACTTACTCTTATATGAGAGAGCGCTTAATATGTTTCATAAATGTCAGTGCTGTAATCCCTTAGTTCGATACAATTTCGTTTAATGGCAATGCCTCATCTTCTTGGTATGACAGCCCATCCTGACTATCTGATAATAAAAGTTATTTACTTTTTTAAGCTTTAATATTGCTCTGGCTTCAATATTATCTTCTTTAGCTCGCTCCCTTAAATGCGAGCGTCGTAGCCTGCGACAAATTTGCTGAAAGTCAAGAAAATAGTTCAAAATTTCCTCTTACCATTTTAAACGAAGTCCAGCACCTATCACTGTCCTACTAACACCACCTATAAGTTAATCCTACGGTTGATAACACAAATTATTAATCAATTCTAAATGTTCTCCTGAATTCCTATTTCTATCTTTCTATATCTAGCTATTTCCGTAGCCCTTCTGCATACCGCAGGTTTCACATTTCTTGAGAGCTCAGCAAATTTTTTTTTTTTTTTAAATACCTTTATTTGGTCAATACATCAATATTATTTACAAAATTTTACAAATATCACATGATCAATATAAAAGTAAAGGTAACCCCCCCCCCCCCCCCCCCAAAAAAAAAAAAACCAAAGATACCCCCCCCCCCCCCAAATATATTTCAAGTCAATATCCGAAGTTACAAAAAAGAATGTTGAACGTGGGTGATGAAATGATAAATGATACATCGACAAATGGTTAATGAGGACATATGTTAAAGAGTATTTACATTTATTTATATAGACAAAGTATTTACAGACAAAGCTACTTGCTTTGTATATCGACCGAAGGGTCAATTAATTATTTATTTCAACAAACAAAAATTTCAAATTTGTTCTGTTATGTGTTGCGTCATGCGTTCGTATATTTGTGTAAATATTTTACTGTCATAATGTCTATTGTCGTATACAGCTCTGTTCCTACATGTCCAAACAAGGTATCTAAAGTTAGCTAACAAAGTCAGTAGCTTAAGTTCTATTTGTCTCGTCATCTGTGGTAACGTGTTCATTGTGACTGCTCTATATAAATTAAGTGTCTGTTGTGAGTGTGGGCCTATTAATTTCCTTAACTTGTTTAAAGTGGGGGCCACTGTCTTACATGTGTAAAATAAATGGTCTTCTGTCTCTATAATGTTGTCACTACACAGTTTACATTTGGGCGCTAATCTGTTTGCCTTTATTGATGATCTGTTAGCTATTGGTGTTAAACTGTGTAGTAGTCTGTAAGTGACTTCTTTTGCTTGTGGTTTAATGTCTATTGCGTGAATGTTTGTAAAACTCTGTGTGTAATCAGTTATAAAGAGGTTGTACCCTCTTCGTGTCTTTATAGGTGTTTCCTGTGCTGCAACTAGAAGTTTGTATATAAGTTTGGTGTCTTGTTTTATTAAGTGTTTGTTCCCCTCTAAATTTTGTAGACATATTTTGTAAAAAGGTGGTGGTGTACCAAAAAAATGGGGTTGATTGTTATTCAACTTACAAAGGTTTAATAATCTTAAACCAATGTAGTAGTGTGCCAGCGGGTATAGACTCGGGCTTTTTATAACTTCCCCTATGTATTTAATCCTTAAAGCTTTTATTTTAGTGTTGATGTCTTGTAAGGCTATCCCCCCTTTATTTTTAGGTTGTATTAGAGTAGTGTGTTTAATACTGTGCCAGGTATTCCTAAAAATAAAGGTCCTAATTAGTTTATTTATTTCTGTTATAATCTTTTTAGGTACTATTTGTATATTTGCTGTGTAAATTATTTTTGGCATAATAAAACAATTAACTATAATACTTCTTCCAAAAATGGTAGCCGTTTTATATTTGTAAATTTCTAACATATTTTGGATTTTCTCTATCAATTTTGTCCATGTTTCTTTATTGGGGTCTTGAGGATTAAAAGAAAAGTTAATTCCATAAATTTTAATTTTATTCACTACCGTTAATTGAAAAGGGAAATCTGACCTATTGCCCCATTTACCTATTCCCATTATGCTAGATTTTTGAATATTTAGTTTGGATTCGCTAGCGTATCCAAACTCTGTGAAAACCTCTAAGATATTTTTTATAGAATCCTTTGTTGTTGGAAAGAATATCGTGTCATCGGCGTAGGCCAACAATTTTCTTTCCCCTGCACCGGGGACGAAAGTCCCCGTGATATTTGTGTCTTGTCTTATTCTTTCCAACACAGGTTCTAGCGTTATTACATATAACAAGGGCGACAGAGGGCACCCTTGCCTAACACTTCTCGTTAATCTGAATGTTTTAGTTAAACTATGGTTAATCAATATTTACTTTTTCAGGTTTTTTTATATAGGATTTTTATCCAGGATCTAAAAGTATTTCCCTATATTGTTAGCTTTAAGACTCTTATGTAGGAAGGCATGTGATACTCTATCAAATGCCTTTTCTGGTCTAAAGATGGCACTCTGGCACTGTCTCTCATGTGCGTATGTAATAATAGATCTCTAATGAAATGTCTGCACCATGTACACTGTTGATCACTGTGTGGCTTAAGCTTCAGAGTTAGTGCCTTGGCTAGAATCTTGTAATCAACATTTAAAAGGGAGATGGGCCTAAAATTCTTGATTGACTTTTTGTCATTATCATCCTTGGGAATTAACGTAATATAAGATTGATTTAAACTATCCGGGAGTTCCCCTTTCTGAAAAGCCTCTTCGAACACTTTAATTAACATAGGGCCTAAACATGGGAAGAAAAACCTGTAAAATTCTGCTGTTAGCCCATCAGGCCCAGGTGCTTTATCTTTTTGAAAAGTACTAAGTGCCCCTTGCAAATTATCTAAAGTTAGGGGTTGATCTAGTGATAAGGGTGGAATTAGGATGCCGTCAAATTACCACCTCTATCGACACCAGGTATTACAATGCAAGATGTGGGTGTCTTATCTGGTTTAGATTGTTGCTGTGTGTGTGTTGCAGTAGAACAGTTCAGGGTACACCACAGGCAACATGACGTGTAGAGTCATAGAAATGGTAACTTCGCTTTAGGTTTATACCATTTATTGCACGCCACAAAACAGTCATGATACTTATGTTATCATCGGCATAGTACAACGAATGCAGCATTCAAACTCATGTTAACTGACAGTCATGTAGAAGTCAATACTCAATAGTTGTATGGAAAACAAATATCATAGCGAAGCTTGATAAATAATACATATAACTTCTGCAACCGTGGTCAGCTGCAGATCCTTAATGTTCATAGACAATAATAATTATTCCTTCCTGATGCTAGCAGATCAGATGTATACAATACGTCCGTTTACTGTCTGCACGTGAGTAGCATACATGGATTACAGGTCAGCTCGACCTTTATAACCTTCCTAAGTCTAACCATCTGACTTGGACGTGATCTCTGATATAACGAATCCTGGAACACAGACAATAGTCTTGTTGGTCTAGAGCGACCCATAGATATATAACTAGTTCAGGTATAAAGATACCGGTGACTTAATCCTAGTCAAAGTACCTCTCCATTTTGAATCACACAGGCGAGCAAAAAGGCGACAAAATGACGAACCTCTAGATGATAGCCTAAAGTTCGATACAAGAGGAATTACCTTATTTCGGAAAATCAACCATGAACATATGCCTCCAGGCAGGCTTGAATAATACGGGGAAATAGTCTAGTTAGCTAACTAACTCACAAAGACAATGTATTTCCCTCAGAGAATCACAAGACGCAGTCGCGTCCGCTCGCTAATCAGTCCATTTCTCAACTCCCCGACCTGGGCGGAACAACAAACGACAACCAAGTCGAGACATGCGCAGAGTGACAATCTCTGAGTCGCTGTTCACAATAAGACGATTCTAAGAACATTCGAGATAAAAGTCTTACACAGTCGCGCCTTTTATGGACATGAACAGAAGCGTTAAGAAAGGTTTCAAACATCTACAACAGTTGACTGATACTACCAAATAAGGAGATATGGTCACGCTTCGTTCAAGACATTATAGACCGAACGTGTCTCTATACAAGAGGAGGTAAACTCATAAAAAATAGCAGTATCGATATTTCGGGTTCTGTCCCTTTGACCATAAAATATATATAACATGCATTTCAGTCAAATAATGATCATACATACGAAAAACGATCATACAAAGACTTTGGAAAAAAGTAATTACTTGTGCGTAACATCTAGCCTTTCACTTTCCTCATCACTTAGACACTTTGCGTATTTTAGAAATTTGTCTTGTATGTTTGCATCACTTTCTTCTTTAGTATATAGCTGTTTGTAGTATTCGAAGAAAGCGTGACTAATATTGGTATTGTCTGTATGATGTTTTCCTTTCATGTCAATTATTTCGTGTATCTGTCTACTGCGTTGTACATTCTGTTCAATTCTTAAATATTGCCTACTAGGGATTTCTTGCGTTATAGTGTGTAATTTGGTTCTAAGTAGCGCTCCCTGGTAGGTATGCTGTCTATATTGGTCTAAATGCTCTTCTAAGGTTTGGATGTGAGGGTTCGTGTTGTCTAAACTTTTGGTTAAACTAATTGCTTCTTCTAAAATCCCCTCTTCTTTCTTAAATTGTTTGTGAATGAGTGTAGCCAAAATCTGCGTTCTATCTCTAAGTGTGTTTTTTAACATATCCCAATATTGTGCAATGTTGTTATTGGGAATGTCTTGTGCATAACCTTGTATCAGTTGTGTTATTTGTTCTGTGTAGTAAGTGTTTTTAAGTAGACTGTTGTTAAATTTCCAATGTGGGGATCTCTTTACTTGCTTGTCCCGTACTTAGAGATGTGTAAACTGCCTTGTGATCTGTAAATTTAAGAGTGCTTCCTATATGGTATGTTTTGTGTATATTGTAGGTACTAGATGCATATATTCTGTCCAGTCTTGATGCCCGTCTAAAGTATGGGTTTATATTGTCATAGTGTGTAAAAGTTTGTTTGTGAGGTTCTATTTTCCTGTATACGTCGGAGAGGTCGTGTTCGTCTAGCATTGTACGTATTTGTCTTAAGAGCGAAGACTTTTCTCGCGCCTGTGCTCCCCCCCTGGAGCTCCTAGACAAGTCTAGGTCAGACAGGACACAATTAAAGTCTCCGCCCAAAATCTTCCTAGTCCCTTTGTAATGTTTTGTTAAGGTGTCATGTAATTTGTCATAGAAACTAGGTCGTTCGTCACTTTTCGCTGGTGCATATATGTTGATGAGTGTGTGTGTGTCTTGTCTGTTGTATTTGTTTTGTATTTGAATTATAACGGTTCTGCCATAGCCGTCTGTCCTATAATGTACCGTGTCCCAATCTTCGTTAATTTGTAAGATGGCGGCACTACTATGCCTGGGGCCTAGGGCGAACCAGCCATGTTTAAGTCCTAATCTAGTTACAATCCAACTGGCAGTAAAGTCGGACATAACCCTTGTTTGCTGCAAGAACAAAAAAATCAGGTTTATCTTTTTTAATTAGTTTAATTACATGGTCCAGCTTATCTCTCAAACCATTGATATTGAGAGATATTATCACTAGACTGCATGTCGGAGTGGTAAGCTGAGGTTGGCCACTCGCTATAAACTGTCTACTTGGCAGAGTGGCCACTTGCCATATCTAAACTATTTGACAAAATGGGGGCTTGCGAACCGTCTGTCCTTTTTAGGTTACAAAGCTGAGTAGTGGTCTGAGGCTGGCTACTCGCTACAGGTGGAGTACTCAGCAAAAAATTACTTCCTAACAGTTTATTATATGTTGTAAATGATGACCCTGGCAGAGTGGTAGGTTGGTCACCTGTTCCACATAACTTAAATAACAGAGCGGTGCTTGAGGGCTGACCGTTATCTGTCATTACTAAGCTACTCAAAACATCCGTGCTTGCACTTGTTGACAAAGCGGTGCTTAAGGGCTGACCGTTGTCTGTAAATTGACTACCCGACACATTAGTGACTGATCGCTGGCTAAAGGTCGTTGTGCCCTGATGATTAGGGCTCAACGCAGCCGACGCTGCGTTGTCAGTCCCTCCCGCCCTGACAGGGGGGAGGGTTGGCTGCCTAAATAAAACTGTGCGCATGTTAAAAGTGTAAGGATGCGTGCATGTAAGAACTAACTATCAAAAAATTATTTACCTTAAAAAAACACAAGACTTTAAAATCATAAGCTACACTTCCTAAGCTATAGTTGTTTTCATAATTTACTTTGGAAAATACATCACTGTTGTAAGGAAAAAAAAGAAAAAAGTTCATTTCCCCGCACATCAGCAGCTCACTGTCTGTATCTATGGGAGGTTTGCTCTGGGCTTCAGTGCGCAGGAGAAGAAGACCTTGTAGAGCTTGTCTCATTCACATTCACTGACATCTGAGAAGTCCCTACCGTCCAGAAAAAGGTTGGCCTGGGACATCATCACTTCCATGACGTCATCTTCTGTCGCTGTTTGTGTCGCCCAACTGGGGAACAATCTCTCCTGGGACATCTCCGAAGTCTGGCTGGGCCCGTCAGGTTTGGCTTCGTTCAGCTCAGGCCCATCTATGATGGGCATAGACTCATACTTCGGGGAAGGATCTACCGTTGACACCTTGGGCGGTAATGGCACTTCATGGGGCTTGACTGGTGACGTCTTGGATGGTGACGCCTTCTCCGCCTGGTCCCGCTTGCTCTCTTTGGGCTTCGTATGCTTGTTCTCGGCTTGTGTCAGCTGCAGCTTTCTCTTCACAATGCGTTTCCCGTGCTTGTCATACGACACTGTGGTGTACCCTTCGTCATCTGTCCCGACCAGGGGGCTCACTGGAGCCGGAGACTCAGCTACTTGACTGCTCTTGCTCTGCTGGCGTTGAATCCACTGCGACTTCATCAGCCCTCGTCTGCTTGGCCTGATGGGGGGCCCCCCGCCTCTTTGGGCATTGGCTCACCCAATGGGTGTCCAACCCGCATATTGTGCATTCTGTTCTGCGTCCCGGCAGGGATACCCATACACGCTGAACTTTCTCTACATGGCCTTCCATCTTAAGATTAATGAAATGGGGTACTTTATGCGCTGACGGCTTATAGAAAAAGTTCCACTTATCGTGGGCTGTTTTGACACGAGAGACCTCCGCCTCTTCATCTCCTGTCACTGCTACCGCAATCTTCCGGGCTGCCTCTGCCTTTACTGTTGGGGGCATCCAGTTTAGGAGTCCTTTCGATTTTTCTTTATCTAAATGTTCGATGTAGACGCTCATCTGTGGGTTGGTCCACTCAAGTTTTTTTCCATGTAGGCCCGCATAATGCTTCATATGGGCCGCAGTGGTTAAAGTGGCGAACCACTTGAAGGGCCCTGCAAATCGATATAAGGTCGCCACGCCACTTGTCCCTACTCCGGCTGGCCCGGCCAAAATGTTTGCAATGAGGGAATAAGAGGCCCTGTTTGCCTGGGGCCCTGTAACGGTAATCAACAGCGTTCCCTGTTTGTGGAGAGCTCCACCTTCTAGATCTTCTTCCATGTTTAATAGGAAAGTTGGCACGAAGGGTGCAGACATTCTATATTTTTTCTTTATTACAAATAATATTTTTTCTTTCCTTCTTGGTACTAGACCAAATTGAAATATGACAAAAAACACAGTTAGCTAAGCTAAACGCTTAACTAACTAAACACAAAAAAGTCCTGGAAGCACAGAAAAATCCGCCAGAATAAACTTGAGCTCAGCAAAACTTGACTTGCTCCGTCAACTTCTCTGGTAGGACTGATCTCCAATCGTCCTTCAATTTCCTATCTGATGGTCCAAAGTTGTTTTAGTTAATACGATTGGTCCGTTGTTCAGTTCACTCACCTATCGGCACGCTTAATTCTAAGCTGTCAGCTCCGTGAACTGTGCTACATAACTGTTTATATTTCGCCCACTTTTTTCACGTGCGTTTCCCTATCCTAACTCACTAAACTTGTAAAGGGCGCTAATATTCATAGTTATTCCCCTTAGTACTATTTAACTTAGTTTCATTAATCCTTCTATATCTCTATTAAAACTGGTCTGATATGCAAATTTGGTAAACTCTAATGCTGTATACTTCGATTACCTTAAAGTCTAAAAAGGTTCCCTCCCTTACAAAAAACACTACATTTTCATTCTTTTATCTCCCATGTTAAGAACAAATAAGTTATCACTTAGATTATTCTGATTTTCTAACCCATATTCCAAAGGTTGTTATTGCCGGGAGTTGTAGTGAGGATAAGCTCTCACTGCAGATAAAATACTTCTATGGCACACGCCTCAAACAGCCTCTGACAACCAAGTCCAGCTCCCGGCCTTCACGTGTGGCTCAATTTGAGCCCGGCGGAACTGTTTCCACTGACGGGAGAAGGGGCAAAGGTGAGCGACTGGCGCCTTAAAACCAGCAGCTTCGGGCAGATAGGGCTCGTGATCCTTGGTTGGTAGCTTATCTAAGAGAAGGAACTCTGAATTCAAACCACCGCTGCCTTGCGGGAATATCCATATATGGAATTGGCTTCGGGAGTAAACCCTGAGGATAAATCCGGAGTCGGAGTCCCTAAGGCTGTCTAATGTCGATTCGACATTATTCTGGCAACTCCTGCGACATGGCTGGTACCAAACTGTATCGGCTACTGCCGTTCCTTTGGATCTACCGGCTGTGTGGAGAGGGGGAACATGCTGCATGGGCAACAGCTTGATCTCCATATAACTGTGCCCAAGCTCGCGCCCTGGAGAGGACAAGTCGTCACTCAAAGCCAACAGGAGCTTCAGAGCTTGATGAATCACTTCACTAAAGCATGCAAGGACTTTGGCCTCACAATAAGTCTAAAGAAAACGAATGTGCTGAGTCAGGATGTGGGTACTGCACCAGTTATCACTATCGATAACTATGAATTGGCAGTGGTGCACCACTTCGCATGCCTAGGGTCTGCCATCGGTGACAGGCTCTCACTGGATACGGAAATCGACGGCCGCATTGGCGGAGCTGCAGCTGCCTTTGCCCACCTCGCATCGCGTGTTTGGGGAAACTCTGAACTCACGGTGAGGACCAGGGCTGCGGTATGTGATGCCTGCGTCACCAGCACACTCCTATATGGCGGCGAGACCTGGACGACCTATGCTAAGCAAGAAAGAAGGCTCAATGGTCCTCTTGCTTGCTCCGAGTAAGCAGATCTTGGTTGCTTGATGGTATTCGGCCAAAAGATTAGGTGAATCTTTTCTTAGGCATGTTGTGTGAAAAGAGGACAATTTCGACATTTCCTTCTCTGTAACTCTCCAGCATTCCGCACCATAGAGAAGCACAGAAAGCACACAGCTCTGATATAATCTTTATTTTGTGCTTGTGCTGTATTGAGAGGACTTCCAGATGTTGTTTAGGCTAAACAAGGCTGTTCTTGCTTTGTTCATTTTATTGTTGATGTCTTTGCTTGCTCTGCCGTCTGGTGTTACTATGCATCCTAGGTATGTGAAGGTGTCTGTTTGTACCAGTTGCTGATTCCTTACTGATATGGGCTCAGGGTTGCTCACATTGAGCGTCATGACCCCTGACTTCTTTAGATTGATGTTCAAGCCCACCTGCTGGCTATACTTATTAAGTCTATCCATTTTTTCCTGGATGTGTTGATGTGAATGTGCTAGTAGTGCAATGTCATCTGCATATTCCAGATCTTCCAATGTAGAAAATGTAGTCCATCTTATTCCTCTTGGACTGCCCTCTGTTGTCTGGCGCATCACCCAGTCTATGACTGTTAAAAATAGAGTGGTTGATAAGGGGCATCCCTGTCATACTCCTGTCTTCACCTCAAAGGTTAGGTTGCTCTGCCCAATGCTACACGTAAAGTTGGCATAAATGATTTTAATGATTGACATTATGCAGCTTGGAATTCCATAAGCCCTCAGTATTTTCCATAAACTGTCCCTATGTATACTGTTAAAAGCCTTTTCAAAATCAACGAAATTAATGTACAGCTGTCTTTGCCATTCTGAGCACTGCTCTATAATGTTCCTGAGGGTAAATATATGATCTACACATCTTCTGTTCTTTCTAAATCCTGCTTGTTCTTTCCTCAGTTTGTGGTCTACTGCTTTTGAAATTTTCTGTATAATTATCCTGCCTAGTATTTTGCTAGGAACTGAATGAAGAGTGATTCCTCTCCAATTATTGCAGTCTGCAAGATCTCCCTTCTTGGGCAATTTGACAATTATTCCTTTGTTCCACTCTGTTGGTGTTGTCCCTGTTTTCCAGACTTGTGCAAATAGTGGTTCTAATAGTTCTGCTGCTAGCTCAGGGTCTGTCTTAAATAGTTCTGCATTTAAGTTATCATGGCCTGGAGCTTTTCCATTCTTTAATCTTTTGATTGCTTTGATGATTTCTTCTTTTCGTGGAATGTCTGTATTAACATCTAGATCGTTTTCAGCCTCAGGAACATTCAATTGTGTCTCTGGTGGTTCCTTGTTCAGAGTTTCTCTGAAATGCTCTGCCCATCTTGTTTCCTGTCCCTCTGCTGTCGTGATGAGATTTCCTTGCTTATCTCTTACTAATGTAATATTGTTTGCACCTCGTTTTCCGCTGATGAATTTAGTTATTTTGTATACTGTACTTTGTTCATTTCTCAGTACTGCCTCTTCTGCCTGTCTTGCAAGGTTGTCTAGAAAATACCTTTTGTTGGTTCGGGTTTGGTGTTTAACTTCCTTGTCCAGCTGACTGTACTGTACGCTATATAATTGCTTTAACCTGGGGGACTTTGCTTCTGTTTTCTTTCTTTTCATTTCCTTTCTCATCGTTAAAATGTTTAATGTTTCTGGTGTTATCCAGTCTTGCTTCTTCCTTTCCTGGAATCCCAAGCATGATTTGCTGCTTTCCTTATATATTGTTGAAATGGTGTTGAATTTCTGGTTTATATCATCATTCAATGTCTTTTCCTGACTTTTGGCAAACTGATATCGTTTCTTTATGTCAGCCGCAAAAACTTTTCTGGTAAGAGGGTCCTTCAGTTTGTTGATGTCAAACCTTTTCTGTGTAGTTACAGTTGGTCCAGCCCTTCTTAATTTCACTTTCAGTTTTGCTACTATTAAATGGTGATCACTTCCCACATCTGCACCTCTTCTTACCTTCACATCTTGTAATGCATGTCTCCATCTACCGTTTATCATGATGTGGTCTATCTGGTTTCTGTCCCGACCATTTGGTGATTCCCATGTTAATTTGTAAATTTCTTTATGTGGGAAAAGTGTTCCTCCAATGACCAGGCTGTTAATGTTACAGAAACTTATTAATTTATCCCCATTTTCTTTTGCTGTTCCGCTGCCGCATTTCCCCATTACTCTTTCATTATATGTATTGTGTGTTCCAACTTTCGCATTGAGGTCTCCCATTACTATGATAAGATCATATCTAGGTGTGTCTTCCATTTCTTTCTGCAGTTGTTGATAGAATTCATCCTTGACCTCTGCATTGCTGTCATTCGTTGGTGCGTAGCATTGTATTATTGTAGTATTGGTGAATCTCCCTCTCAATCTTAATCTTATCAGTCTGTTGTTGATGGGTTTCCATTCCAGTAATGTCCTTTCTATTCCTTTCTGTAGAATAATGGCTACACCTTCATTGTGCTGCCCATCCTCTCTTCCAGAGTAAAGTACTGTTTCTCCTGTTGCTGTTTTAGCTTTTCCTGCCCCTGTCCATCTGCTCTTGCTTATCCCTAGAATGTGTAATCTATAGTTTCTCATTTCTGCCGTGACCTGTTTTAGTTTACCCATCTCGTTCATTGTCCTAACATTCCAAAATCCTATTCTTGTTTTGCGGTCAGGACATCCGTTTTCGTGTCAGTGGTTTCCTTTCGGCTTTTACCACTGACAGACATACAAGCCTCAGACTCCGGATGTCCGTCCCGCAGCAAAGTTTGTTCATTTGTTGTCGTTTCCGTAACTTCATTTCCTTTTACATAGACAGGGGTGTCAGCCCTATGCTAAAACCCCCAACCTGGAGGACCAGGGTGTCTGCTTTAGTCTGACCCCTGCCTGCGCAAACCTGTCCAGCTTGGTAGAGCCTTCCAGGAGTAAAACTCCCACTGGTGTAGCTCTGGGAGTAATCAGGGTACGCAAGCCGCCATACCTGGACAAGGTATTGACACCAGTGATGGGCAGTACAAAACAATGTAATAACTTGTAATGTACATGCTTAATATCATTATATCATGTCAATATAAGCATTCAGAATACAATTTTATTAGTAATTTTACATACCCTCAGGCTTTCAGAATACAATATGCAGGACCCTGGTAAGGCTGGTTCTAATGCAATTTCTCTAGGTTGAGATGAATTTTGCAGTATCAGCTATCATACATCTGGCCCGCTCTTGTAAATTCTTTGTGTGTGTCCTGATCTTGAAATCTCACCTCTATATAGACTCAACTTGCGGGCGTATTGGAGAGCAGATACGTAAAACACATTCTTTGTCGACCGAAAATTCTCCAGCGGAGGGTAAAAATATGGCAGATGTGCTTTTCTAGTAACGAGGATCACATCCGTTCTGTCCATCTACTTCACCTATCACTTTCATCCATATACCTTTAGTGGTAGCTTACTTTTGGCATCCTTTGTGTGACAGTTTGACTCCAAATTGAGCATTCTTCCTTTTTATCTCAACTTTTATATACGCCTTTGCGTGTTCGCATCTTTGATAATTCACGCAATTTTGCCAATTACTCTGCAAATATGACAAGGGGTGATTAACCAAGAAAGTCCTTACCTGTGTTCCATCTGCTCCCAAGTTGTGATAAAGGGTGAATCTTTTCCCATTATCCGTTTTTGAAATATTGCTTAATTCTAACCTATTTTACACAGTTTGAACATTCCAGTGTCTCGCCATTGTTGAATGTTTCTTGGCGATTTTGGGAAACTCTTCTCTGATTGGTGGAGCGAAATAATCTGATTGGTCGAGTGAAATAATACACAGCAGATTCCCTGATATGGTGAAATCTACTACCAGAGAATTTTACAGAGTTCAGGACAGTATTCTGTATATGACTGTGCTTGTAAGCCATAATGTGGCTTGTTGAGACAAATATTTTCTTTGATTATCATGTAGGAAGTTGTAAAATTAGTTAGATTCTGCTTATCAGTACGAGCATGAAAAACGCAGAGTAAACATTGTCATTAATTCAACTTAGACATAGGGCACTATCACCACTTAAAAAAAATAATAAATAAAACAATAAACAAACAAAATAATAAAGAAACAGGCAAAACTGTAACTTGAAAAAAGGTCTTAAGATGCAAGAAAAATCAGTGCATAACATTTTAATTCTGTTTCAAACACTGCTTGTCTAAAAGGTTAACTAGCTTTGCCAGTTTGAGATTGCAGTGAAACTAGTTAATTACTTATATATAAACTGGCTGCCTATATTCTATTGCCAGTTATGATTTTTTTCACAGCCAGTGAAGGCTATTTAGGCAGTTTCATCAAGGTTTTAGTGGATGTAGGGCACACACAATTAAAATACTATTACAATCTTCATAGAGATTTCAGTGCAAAGTAGGAAGAGATAATGTCGAATATGAACATATAATGGAAAAGCATTGAATGAGATGATAAATGAGATTGGCAAGAAAATTTGCAAGCAGTCCTACATACAAGTTAAGCTGTAAAAGAATGAAATTTCACTAAATAACAAAAAAATATGGATGTTTAATACTGCTCCACCATGAAAAATCTTTGGAAAAATAATTTAATAGAAGCTTCAAGTTGTGTTAAATGGAGAGCTACTTTAAGAACAAGCAGGGTTTCAATGTGGTTGATGGAGAGATGATCTTGATACCAATATTGCAAACTGTTGCATATTTAAGTGGAGCAGACATTTGATGAAGTGCACCTCTTTCTGGTATGATTTTTAGATCTTAAGAGGGCCTATGTTAGTACAAAGTGAGCTTTTTGAAGTGGCCATAGACAGACATGAAACACCAAATAAATCAATCTGCCATATAAATCATGTACCAGAAAATAACTAATCAAGCAGTGACATGGAATCCACAGGAAAAGCTGTGAGGAAAAAGCCAAGGAACCTGACAGAGAAACGATTTTGCAACAGAAATGAATCTTTGAGGATATATCTGAGAGAAATGGAGAAGTGGCAGATTGATGAGATCAATGGAAGTGTGGCCACTGGCTTAAAACACTCAAGGGAGCCTAGAGCATTGGTAAATTTAATTGGATATTTTAAAATATTTTATTAAGTTTAGATGGTAATGAGTTTGTCACTTTATACCCGTGAGCTTGTAAAATATCTTTCATTATTATTTTGTTTAGATTGTTTTGTTATTAATGTAAAATGTAAACATTATTTTTTCTTATTCCTTGAAATAGAAAATTTGCCAACAAGCAAAAGGAATTGAGAACTCTCATGAATGCTGCTTGCTCATGTTAAAGAACATAAAAAAAGGGAAGCCAGATTGGCCACTTGTTTTCTTTAGAGCTGTGATGACAAAAAATCCTGATCTAATGCAGCCTCAGAAATTTAATCCAGGCCAGCAAAATGAAAGTAGGCCATATTTATTATGTCAGGATACTTAAATGTCTTAAAACAGATTTCGCCACTTCTTACTACAAATATTCATAGCCTAACGATTTGTTCTGTGTCATATCAGCCTTAAAAATGTTTTTTCACATCTACATTTATTCTTCATATAACATATGTTTTCTTCTTGTACTTCTGGTAAGTTAAAAAAAAATCTCATTTCAGACTTTGTGGAGTGATGTCATTTATTTATTGTAACTTTATCTTGAACATATGCTTAAATTGCATAAACATTTATAGTGTAAAATTATCACCCCTGTTGTTAAATATGGGTTACAGTTCCAGTTATTCTTTGACAGTTTCACAAGCAACACATGCCACTCTGGTAGAGATTGACACAAGCAGCAAACACCAGCCTGAAGAGATTTTCACACCCTCCACTTTATATAGCAACTCAGAATTAGATAATCCTCTTGATGGTTTCTCTGAGTTTACACCCTCTAGTGCATGTGAGTAGAAAGAAATCGAATTGTTAAGTCTCATTATCATCCTTCACTTTTCATATAATTCTTTCTCAGCCTTAAGTTGTTCATATTACAGAAATAATCCCCACCTTACAAAGTAAGTGACAAATTTGGTAGACAGATTTTAGCTTCTGTTTTACAGCAGTGAGTTTAACTCTGCTGATGGGAAATATTCTGTAAGGGGGTAAAGATGAATCATAATTCTAAAACTCCACTAATAACATCTTGACAGAGTAGATTTTACACTTACCTTGCCTTTTTCTGACTACTTCTATCACCTGTAGACCCACTCTCAGTATTCTCCTCTGTCTTACCACCAGTTGTGGAGTTTGTCAGAGTTCAAAGAAAAAGACAAAGCTAAAGTTAGTCACAAAGCAGATACTGTAGTAGAGGAATGAAGTGTTAAAGACATGGGCATGTTAGGTCCTGCCTTATGAGGTGTTCCCTTTCTCACTTCTTTTGCCTTCTCTGACTCAAGAGCAGAGTCAGGTATCCATTTACATCTTGGTAGACTGGAGCATGATATTACCAGGTTTCTGTCCCAGAATCTGGTACCTTTGATACGAGTGCTCTAACCACTTAGCCAACCAGACAATTACTTTTCAGAAAGTCATTATTTTTATCATTTAAACAAACATAGGTGATTTGTCACTTTCCAGTTCCTGAAATAGCTTTCTGGTTTCAGTTTTTGTCAGGTGCTGAGATTCATTTGTATAAGTAGATGCGGCCATATTTACATCATGTTTAAATAACAGTTGCAGGGGTATGAAGGTTCAACTTTTTTTAACCTGTCTTCCACTATTAAAAGTTACACAAATGTTTGGCAGATACGAGTATGTGACTTCTGGTAAATCTCAGCCTGAGTGGGGTTATGGAGAAGGAGAATTAATTCTAAAACAATTAAAACATGCTAGCCATCAAGGGGCTGGTAATTTTTTTCATAAATTCTACAATTTTGTTTTAATTCACTCATTACATATGGTTTCCTCTGCTAGCAACAAATTATAGAATGACGTATATGCCAGAGGATCAAGTGAAGTCACTGGAAATACAGATATTGATTAACAGTGGAAATCTTGATCCTACAACAATCACTTCTGATCCTAGTTTTGAAAACCAAAACAGAAGACGCCGGCTCACATCCTCACATGAATTCTCTGATGAGGAAGATGATGATGAGCAGAATTTCAATACAACACATTTAGAAGGTGAGATAGATTGTTATAGAATTGTATAATATAATTATGTATATTCATAATTTAAATCATGTTCTTACATGTTTGTTTGGAATGCTTTATGAAAACTTGCCTTATGAACCGTTTTTCAGGAACGAATCAGGTATGTATAGTGGCAGATATGTGCCAATAGGTATGGTATACAGCAATCCCCCAGTCTGATACTGTTTGATTTGCACTTTTTGATACAACGCTGTTTCTATTTTGTGCCATATGCCTGTTATACGTTTTAAAAATTTGATCTTACGCTGTGCGCTAAATTCAGTGGGAGTCAGGAATATAACTTTCACATGCTCATCATGTTCATTTAGTGTGGTGGGATAGCCAAGAAACATTGTCATTATAAGCATAATGAAGCATTACCCCAAAATGAAATGCAGTCATACATGCCACACCTCACCTGTACAGAAATTATGTACAGGTTGAACACATCTTCTTCTTCTTCGTTCGTCCTGAAAAGGACGGTGGTTGCGTTGTGTCTGTTTACAACGTAGCTGTGATATCTGCACCTTTCGGTCGACACATCCGACTTCTGCACGGCATTTTTTAGGACCGGGTTTGCCTTCCCATTGCGATCCGTGCTCGCTCAGCCAGCCTGCACTGCTGCAGACTGTTTCCAGGACCACCATGTGGAGGTGGAGCACGGTCTTGACCAGCTCTGGTTCGCTGGTCCTGACGCAGGCAGTCAAGCTATGAGTCGCTGACTGCGGTCTCTATTGCTGCGTCTTCTCGAACACATCTGAAAACGCAAACACCTTGTACAGATTATGGGTAAACCATAGCATGTGGCATGTATGTGCAGTTCTATGGTAATCCGTAACATAGAAGAAGATCTTAATTGCTACAAGGTGCTCCTTGAAGAGAAGGAGAAGGTGGCAAAGTAAAGCAAGCTTGATTCTTTTCTTTTTTTTTTTAAAGTCTCTTCGAATATCTTCTGTCCCCCATTCACCAAGTAGCCGTGCTTTCTACATCTCGAGCCAAAAAAACTTTTTTAGTTCCTACAAAACCTTTTGCTAACCAGTCATCTGATGATGAAGACAGTTCTGCCACAGATAGTTGTAGACACAAGCGATGGAGTTAGCAGCAATTAAAGTCCTATAATATTTTGTAAATTTTTTTGTAAGTCCAGTACATACATAATATTTCCTTTGTACTCAATATTTCTTATTATTATAGGCAGTTAATAAATGTTGTTAACTTTGTAGTTTTTGCTTTTGATAACTTTTTACTTAATTTAATGCAGCTTTATTGACCTCGGTAACAAATTAATTTGATTTCTATTAACTCTTTGACTCAGGAACAATGCTGACAGCGTTGGTCCGATTTGACACCCATGCCAAAAAAACTCTTGAGCATTGTTTTTAGTCTATCACAAATTAAAATTACGGCACAGGGTGGAAAATAATTGTGGAGTCAAAGAGTTAATGTTTATGGGAAATCAGTTTTTGTTTCACACTTTTTCTGTTGGTGCTCGATTTTTCAAGAACGAATTAATAGCACTAAGTTGGGGATTGCTGTATAGAGAGCTTCCTACAAGACAGATGTTTTCATTGAAACAAATTGAAGACATGGAAAGACCTTTGTTGATGGCACATGACAGGAGGACTTGGCATAATGTTAATGTTAATCAGAATTGACGTCATTGTACTCTGGGCAAACCCATAGGTGCTCAATCTCCCTCAGCAGATGTCGAAGGGTACGAATGCTAATTGTTCCTGTTGCGCACTTGTTGTATATACAGCGGATGCATCCTCTCATACGTCCATCCCTGCTGGTCTTACGTTTGATGCCAAATTCCAACAGTCTTAGCCTTGATGATTCATCAGTTGCAGTGTCATTCTCTAATAGATGAACATGAATCGCCCTCAGTATTTCTTCCTTATCCATGGCCAATGCACCTTTTATGGGTGCTGTTGAAGCTAATCTGTCAGCTCTTTCATTGCCATGTACCCCGGGACAGTAGATCCATATCAGTTCTTGAAGATTCAATGCTTCTATGGAGGTTTTCCATTCATGTCGAAGCCAGCCATTTTGGACCTTTCGAAGCATGGATTGTGAGTTTGATACAATAACAGTCTTTGTTAATAAAGTCTCAGACAGTCATCTTAAGGCAGCAATAACTGCCTCTACTTCCATTCTCATGCACGAAGGTTGTTATAGTCCGTTCGGAAATTCGTGCCCACGCATCGAACGTTGTAACTTTGCAACCCCTTGATGGATGTTATTGAAATTTGCTACGTGGCCTACTGATATCAATGCAGTTATTAATATATTTTTTGCCCTTACAAAACTCATGTCATGTTCGAACAACAGGACGGTCGGTGATTGTACAGAGGCTGCGGTTAAGCAAGGAAGGAAGAAAAAAATTGATGATTTTGACAAGGATGTCATTAGACGTTTGATTTTGAAGATGTTTAATGCCAATCAACTTGTTACTCTCCGCATGCCATCGGCTGCAAGTAGAATGCGATATTAACGTCTCAAAAACAACTCTTTGGCAACTTGTCAGAAGTGTCAGCTTTACTTTTAGAAAAACGTCTGGCGGAAGGAATTTTTTATGTGAAAAACCACATCTGGTTGCAGCTTGAAGCAAATACCTTAGGCAGATTCGTGAGAGAAGACAAGACGGCTATGATATAGTGTATTTGGACGAATCTTGGGTTAATGCTCATCATACGAACGAGAAAGAATGGCAATCTGTTGACGGAGACCATAGAAGGAAAATTCCCAGCAGCAAAGGTCAACGCATTATATTAGCACATGCTGGCAGCAGACAGAATGGGCTTGTCCGTGATGCAGAGCTTATTTTTCAATCAAAGTCTGTAGATGGTAGGGACTACCACAGTGAAATGAATGGGCAAATTTTTAGAGATTGGATAGTGAATACACTCCTCCCGACTCTAGATAGGCCGTCTTGCCTGGTGATGGATAATGCGTCCTATCATAATGTTCTAGCGCAGGAGGATAAAGCTCCCACTTTGGCAAGCACGAAAGGCGAAATCAGGAGTTGGCTTGTGAATGAAAACATCTTCGCTGACAACAGCTATTTAAAACCAGAGTTGTTGCAGCTTGTGAGACAGAGGAATAAGACAAAAGTGTATCTGATTGATAAAATCACACAAGAGCAGGGTCATGTTTCTCTTCGAGTCCCACCTTACCATTCTCACCTTAACCCAATAGAGCTGGTTTGGGCTAGAGTTAAAGGGCAAGTGGCCGCCCATAACACCACTTTTAAAATGTGCGATGTTAAAGACATGACTCGTGAGGCCCTTTCACAAATAGACACAGAGTACTGGGCTAAATCGTGAAGAACACGAATGCTCCAGGAACTTGAGCTAAATGTGAAGATTACTGGCAGCGAGATGGCTTGCAGTTTATCCAACCAATAACTGTTGTGAACTTATTGGAGTCGTCCAATTCGGAATGAGGCATGTCGTTTGCATTCCTTCGTTTGTGATAAACTAATTTCATATGCCAATCTATAATAACACATAAAACAGTTAATTTGTGATGATTTACTGCTATCTTGTTTCTTTCTTCCCCCCCCCCCCCTGTGAACAACACCCAAACAAATTTGAATGAAGTTTGGCACAAATGCATGATTTACTGTAAGAATTAATGTTCAGATTTAGGCAAATGTTCCACAAAGATAAAGAAAATCGCCGTTTTTGATTTTCGCGAAAGCTGTGGATGTAAAATGACACAAAATCTTAACTGCATGGAAAATCAGTAAGTAACTGCACGCAAAAATTCATGTCCATAAAACAAACAGTTTGGAGAAGAATTGATGCTTTCTGTGGGCAACGAATTTTTCATGTAACGCCCCGCTATGTTCAGCGTACGGTTTCTTACGTAATTGTTATGAAACTCCCCCCCCACAAACAGAACAGAATCAGTGTACACAATGGCATCACCAAGATTATCATTTATCAGCTGATCTTTATTTCCACTCATGCATCTCGAGGGTGCCATATAGGCCCAAGTGCATTCTTACACAAGATTATGACTTGCTGGTAGTTAAAATTTGTGATTCTGACTTACATCCATCTTCTATGAATATTTTTTTCAATGAAGATGTCTAAGTTTCTGAATGCGCACATGACATCGGGTAAAATCTCACTAATGTCAGTCTATACCATGCAGGGGATGCCCCTTTTTGTTTGGTTACCGCAAATATGCTGTATTAGGTATATCTTAGGATCTAAATGACGGCAATTCAAGCATGTGACCCTGGCATACCAACACAATAAGGTATCTGGTTGAAGCCCAAAACTATTACGAGCTATAGTGTCTGTTCTTTTTTGATCTCCTTTCAGTTCTTTTGTATCACGTTATTGGTAAAATGAATGTGCAATACCTGTTTTGGATTGCAGATTAGACCAGCTAAATACCTTAGTGCATTCATTCTGTCTTCCAGGTGCATGCGAGACTTGGGATAGGTTTGACCTGGACTGGGAGGCTAGGGTTTGAAAACTAGAGTTATTATACATGATCTTTCTTTTCTAACTTTTAACAGTACTAATGTGTCATCTGTGATTTAAAAACATTAAAAATACTGCCAATTTTGTTTTCAGATTGCCAACCAAATGGAGTTTCAGGAAAAAAAGCTCAATTTTACATTAAAATATTTACACAAGCCTAAATAATGTATGTTTATGTCTGAATGATGACTGAATGCAGATGATTAATTTTATTCACAAGCCTTTCGTCAATGAATGGGTATGTGAGACAAATATTATACGTGAAATTTTTTGTCATTTGAAAGCTAAAGTTTACTGCAAATTATTTTTTTGGCTGAATTTCTCTGTTGTAAAAAAAAAAAGGTTTAAAATCTGCGAGAAGTATCAAAAGGAGTTAAGGGCAAAAATGCACTGAAAGGACGAAACACAATAATCTGTGCCCCAACCGGCCTCAGGAAAGACTAGGGTGGCTACTCAATCAGGTTCAGAAATATTCGAGACCATTTGGAAAAAAAAGGTAGGCAGAATTTAATGCACACTATTCTAATTTGTATGTATTTGAATTGTTATTATGCCAGATCTGTTTTGGGGGGTGGTATAAAATACCTTTAGTGATTAGAAAAGTCTGTATTGAAATAGGAGATGATTTTGTGACCTATGATTGGGTTTAAACCTGTTCTATCATCTTTATTTTCTCCTTTCTGGTATGTTTGTGTCATCTTGCTTTACAAAAAAATGATTAGTAGTTTTCACAGCCTTTGTCCAATTCACTATGTGTGACATTTATTAACTGACTGGGAGCTGACATGGTTGTTTCTCTTTTCTTTTGTGTATTATTATTTTTTTTAAATGAAATTAATTTAAGGCTAGAGTGCTTACAAAGTAATTTTAGAGACAACTTAAACATTAACAGATCTGTAGTATTGTCCATTTTTGTTTGTTTTATACCTTCATTAAAAAAAAAAAAAAGTTAAATAGACACAAATGAATTCTATTTATATTTTAAATAAATCAAACTGAGATTATTATTATTCTGCAATTAATAAAAGATGTTTCTTAATTAATTTCTGTGTAAAGACATTAATGAAGTATACTTCTTTATTAATTTTCTATTTCACAGCAGATAATGAAGAAAGAAAAGTTGCATTTCTTGCAAGAACTGTGCCTCTTGTACTGCAGCAGTGTAAAAGTTTGAAAAAATATCTCCCCAAAAAATTTGAGGTACATTCATATATTTGTCTTACATTCTTAATTTAAACTGGTCATTTAATTAATCGTAAAATAATTTTATCAATAAGCAGAGTATTTGAACAAACAAGCAAACTTTATTATTTATTGAGAATTGGGCACACAGTCTTGTCTAATCTTTCAGTCATACTCCCCCTGGTCTCCTGGGTAGTGAGATCAGATGCCTAGTCTTCGTGGATAAGGGTGAAAAAATAGGAGGTCCCTTGTGCATGTTGCGCACGTTAAATATTCCACGGCAGTTTGAAATCATAAAGAGTAGGCCATAAGGCCGCTGCCCTGGCAAAATTTAAAAATTAGAAACTTACCCACCACAAAAATATTTATAGAATGTGTAATTCCTATATACACACATTGTGATTCTTGCTGGTACTACGGAGTTCATGCACTGTGCTGAGATCCTTGTATGATCTAAGGGAGGAAATCAGAGCACTGATCGAGTCGTCCATGTACAATGAAGATAGTCATTAACTCATTCTAACTCATGCAGTTTTCCAGTTTTATCCAGGCCCCATAATGGAGGCATTTTTTTCTACAAGTGATTTATTAAAACAGGCAATAGACATATATATTAATTTAGCAGATATATGTATTATGTATGAAACTTTGGGAAATTGGCTGAAGAATGTTGTGAGACAGTGTTGAGCTCTTGTGCGATATAATAATTGTTTGTGATGTCTTGCGAAGTGTAGAAACAATAAAAATTAATTAAAATTGTGCACATACACGTTAATATTTCAGCTCTAATTAATCCCTTGGCAGTAAAAGCCCCAGAATCGAAACATGTATCCAGTTGTGACTTTTTTGTGCAGTCACATTTTGCTGAATTAGAATATCACTTGCACATGCAATGTAATTAATTTATTACTTAAAAATATCAAATTTGTTAAATGTCCTTATCGGAATCGAAAATAGGTTATTATTGACATCACTAAAATTCGTTTAGAAATAATCTATTGTGGTTGATCCATTGATAGTTTATGACTGTTATGTATGTGACTAAGCTACTTGTAAACAAACAGCCTCATGACGTCATTAATTGATAAAAGGATGCAAAAATGAAGCATCGGAATACTAATTTTGTTACCAGTTCAAAACACGTGGTCCACAGGAAGTGTTTACGTTATGAACACTCTATGACCACTTATTTTCACATTTTTATTCCAATTCGGAATCATATCAAGCGGATGTACCACACAGCCCATCGGTAGATGTATAGCAATGCTAACAGTGGATGTAAAGCACAAAATTTCAGCTTCAGAAATTTTTTTTTTTCACTCCCAAACGTGTGCTGGATGTAATGAAATGATTTGAAACCAGCTTATCGCCAGGTATTTTCTATTTTCTCATTCAAATTCAACATATATCATGCTATCGCAGGATGCACCCATGGGTAAATGTAAAGGCCAATCTGGCGCACCACACGGCTCATAGGTTAGAATGAGTTCAAACCAAACCAATCAGTAATCATAGTAGTCAGCCTGGATTTTTTGCAAGGCTGAAGGCAAATACGAAAATCAGAAGGGTCACTATAAGAGACTTGTTCATGACAATGCTGCAATCGTCACTCAAACCTGTTGATAACATTACAAGGCAGTCCTTGTTCTGGAATCCACAGTGAAAGAGAGGCAGAGGTAAACCAAAAAACACATGGAGAAGAGAACTGGATACAGAGGTGAAAATGGTGAGGAAAACATGGAAAGAACTTGAGCGGATGGCACAGGACAGGAAGACTTGCTGTGTGTTTGATGAAGGCCTATGCTCCTCAGGGAGCTAAAGGGTATTGATTGATTTGATTGGCAAAGTTGCAACCATCTTTGCCCACCTTGCAATATGTGACGAAAGTACTGAGATTCTGTCTTTCAAATGGCCCATGTCTTTTTCTCCTTGCAATTTGTTCACTATATTTTAGGAGGGATTACAGGTAATCCTTCTCCATGTTTCTTCTCCTTCTATTATTTACGTTTTTTTCAAGATGAGATCACGAGGGAGTTTGATCTCATCTGCTTTATGGTTCTTCTTTATGTGTTTAGAATGGGGGTGTAGGGAATTAGACAGTATTTTTCTAGAAGAAAGATTATAGATGCTAGATCAGGATTGGCACCAGATTGTCTTTTTTTAAAGATATTGCGTGGCCATATACGCATTTTTCGGGAGTTAAATTATTTGCGGCCATTTTTGCTTCATTTCCGCAGTATAGGGCTAGGACCAATTCCCGGTTCTTTGTCTAGCAGAAACTGGTTGCATCAGAAAGATCTAAGGTTCTGATTGGCTGAGAGATAACTGCAGTTGAAATGCAGAGCTCCGATTGGCTTTAGAACCACGCCGCGCATATGACGTCATGAAGTCGGCGCGTGGGGGTCTTGATTATAAAAAGGCCTATATTTCATAGCCTCTTTCTCTTTTAATGAAAAATTGCCAAAGCCGGGTTGCCAGAGTCAAGTCGATTGCCCTTCAGTTGGACATTCGAGATTTGCAGGTACCGGCTTTGTGGGAATGAGAGCGGAATTTTGAGACCACAAAATTTCTCCCACGGCAAAGTTGGGGCATTCGCAGAACCGCAAGGGTTTTACGTTAGTTGCCAGTAGTGGAAGGAGAGGAAGAAAATACGTTTTCCCAGCCAGGGGAAGACATTTTCCAGCGAATAGGATTTTTGTGGATAAATCCTGAGCTCTGACGCTCGTTACACACGCAGATTTGGCAGGCTGCCAGCGTTGTGGTAATTTTTATGTTCGTTTCTTCACGGCCATAATAAAGCCGACGGCCCAGTTATAGGTACTCGGGCAGGTAATTTCAGAGTGGTAGAAGTCAGCTACAGTTCCAGTCCAGAATCCAGTGGGGTTCTGTTAAACCTCAGTCATCAATTCCAGAGTTAGTGGAGAGAGAGAGGGTAAACATTCTCTCTACTGAAGTCAGCACAGATAGGCAGAACTGTTAGTTTTGGTGAATCATAGCAGAGGACAGCTGCTGAAGTTTAGAGGTGCAGTTAGGTGTGTTCAGGAGATTCCAGGATAGGCTGTGTAGAACCGAAGTCTGTGCAGAGATTGTGTAGTCACTTTGCAGTCGTTCCAGCTATCAGTGGACTTAGAGTTAGAGTTAGAATTTAGAACAGCTAGTTTGGAGTGTAGGCGACATCAAGTGCAGTGTAGTTCATTTCAGTTAACCTTACCTTCTGTCTCCATACAGGTTGCAATTGTGGGAGAAGGGTTGGGGTTGATGCATTTTTAACTGTGCTTGATTTTGTTTCAGGTGTGCATCCTCGCACTTCATGTATTTTGACATGTATATGAGTTTGTGTATAGGTGTATAATAAACTTGTATAAATTGTAGCTGGCATCAGTCATTTCCTTTAGTACAGTAGCTATATGTTGTCTGTACCTTGGTGTTTGTGAATCTTAATTGAACCTTATCCCCATAGGGTAGTTAGAGGTGGTTCGAGGCCATAGCAATTTAAACGTCCGAAGTGGCGAGGAAAGAATCAACCTCGGTTCTCAACCTCGGAGCCAATGGTCTCAACTTTCACTTTTTGCACTATATTTCTATCTGAATCTAATTTTCCAGTCTTCCTTCTCACTAGTGTCTTGTCACTATAGGTAGACAGTCGCTAGTCCTAAATCCATTTCGTGACACAATACGTGTTTGGGGAAACTCCAGACTCACAATGAAGACTAAAGTTGTTGTATATAATGCCTGCATCACCAGCATGCTTCTGTATGGCAGCAAGACATGGACAACCTATGCTAAGCAAGAAAGAAGGCTCAATGCCCTCTATCTAAGGTGTCTAAACCACATCTCTGGTATTTCATGTAAGGACAAAGGGACAAATGTCGAGGTGCTGGCCTTCAGAACATGTATACACTGCTTAGCCAACACAGACTACGCAGGCATAGCTTTGTCTGCCACATGGAAGATGGTCGCATCTCCAAATATATTTTCTATAGACAACCAGCAGATGGGAAAAGAACAGCCAGGTGACCTCAGCTGAGGTTCATAGATATGTGCGAGAGAGACGTGAGGGCACTGGACATAAATCCAGCAACCTGGGAGAATGAAGCTGCCATCACACAAAATGGTGATTCTCCACTCTCAGAGTTGGCGTAAAGAAGCTTACACAACAAGCAGACGAGAAAAGAACATGCTGAAAGAAACACCTTGCAAAAGCAGCTGAGGGTTATCACCTCTGGGGCATATTACCATAGTCTGTTATGACTGAAGAGTTGTGGTTTTTATTGTTGATTTTTATTTGTTGATTTTTGTATCTGCAAAGTGCCTTGAGCACCAAACATTTGACACTAAACAGTACACGCAAGCAGAGAATTACAAACTGTGGAATGCACTACTTGATATAGACTTGCAGTAGGTGGAGAAATGAATTTAAAAATATTAAACAAATAGAGGAAATATTTTGAGTCACATTTGCAATATATAAAGCAACAAAGAATTAAATGATGTGGTCAGGATTAAAACAAACTACCATCACACACACTAGGTGGTCAGGAAGTAGGGCTTGAGGAAAACTAAGAAATTATGGACGGAAAACAAAATTTCACATTATACATATCAAGTTTTTGACCCCATTGATCTTTCTGTGTTTAATAGCACCAAGTATGAATAAAAGTGAATAAGTAGATTTAAATATTAATATGTTAATAAAAGCTTACAAAGAATAACATATATTAGATGTTTTACAAAAAATGAATGATATCACTGATCATAAAAGTCTGTTTTTAAAGGATAATGCAGTTACATGGCATTAAAAGCGGACTTTAAAAAATACAAATATCAAACTTTTTTTGGGTTGCCTTTTCTTTAAAGGTTACCAGTTTGACTGGGGATAGTGAAGACAGTATGCACCTTCACATGATTCTACCTGACAATCATGTCATTGTAATGACACCTCGCATTCTGGAAAATCATCTGAAGAAGAGCTGCCTGCCTCACCTTGGCGTGTTCTCAATGTTGGTATTTGATGAATGCCACCATACCCGTAAAGGAGAGCCATACAACACTCTCATGTACTCATACCTAAAGACCAAGAAACAGATTAGTGAAGCTGAAGAAAGAGGAGAAGTCTTAGATATCAAATTGCCACAGGTAAGTGAATAGCTTATGATTTGAGAAATTCACTTACTATAAATTACAGCATATAAGTCGACTTGATGTATAAGCCAGTCTCAAGATTTGTAGCTCAAAATTCTGGTTTAGGCCTATACTCACCATATTGGTCGACTCCAAATCATACAGTCAGCTACCCAGATGCTAGAACTGAAATACAGATTCAGTATATGGCTGTGAAGAGAAGAAGGATGACAGCAAAAATACAGAAGACAATGTTGGAACTTTCAGTGATTCAGATACGTATGCAGGCTTTTCTGTATCAGATGATGAACAGTATTTACGGCTTTAAAGGATTTTAAAATTTGATCATACATGCTTTCGCTGTCAATAAGTTTGAAGCACTATAAATCTTGGAGTAAATATTTAGGTAAAGGTACATATTTTTACCCGCAGTATAAGTTGACCCCAAATAGTTTTAAGGGATTTATTTCAGGCATAAAATATCCTCTTTTATGTCACACGCTTAGATGCACAATTTAAAATAATAATTAAAAAAAAACTGATAATTATTTTGTTCTCAAGCCATATTTAACAAGTTTGCTTTATTATAGCAGTAAAATAAAAGATTCCACAGAATAATTTAAAAAAAAATGTAATGGATATTTTACGGTGAACTATACGGAACTGATGAAAAGAAGCAGATGTAAGAGGTGAGGATCCCCAAAGTCAAAGCTATTTTCATAATAAACTAAGACATTATTTCCCTTTTCAAATATTTAAAAAAAAATATTTTGCCTCGTTTTGGCAAGGTGTGCTGCTTTCAACCTAGACACAGTTATGTTATGGAGCATGTCCAAATTAAAAGACTATGTGGTATGGAATTTTAAGTACTTTCACTCTCATTCTCTCACAGTATAACCCACATAAACAAAAGCTCCTGGGGGGGGGGCCTTCAATTATTTTCAAGGGTGTAAATGAGTCCTGAGACCAACAAGTTTGAAAAATGCTGATGTATATACATACATACATACATATAAGCACAGTACAAACATTAGAATAAATTACACTGATAGCACTGACAAACAACATTTTTCTTTCTTATATAAGAATAAGTGTTCTTAGGTCAGTTTCTTGCGCTGATTTCAAATTTGAAATCCGTTTATCTCTATCACATCGGGTTCTTAAGATATTTGTGAATAAATATATTTTTGGGAAACCGTTATTTGCTCTATTTCATTTTTACTATATAACTTATTAAAAATTAATAAAATGCAAAATAATTCTACTTTTTATACTGCTAAACGATGCATGACATATGTTACGCTATTTTTCAAATAGTTACTGTATTTTGAAATAATTCTGAGCGAAATATGGCTTCTAGAAGTTGTAGAAATTCGGCTGATCTGTTCTGTTAAGTGTGCGGATATTTTACCGATCGTGTTCACCAGAAAAACTTTACACCATTACTAAAGAAAGCATATGAACTTTATTTCAATTCGAAAGTTGATGATGCAAATAAATCTTGGAAGCCAAATGCAGTTTGTTCGACTTGTGCAAATACATTGGCAGGTTGGTTACGAAAATCGCCGAAGCATAAGTCAATGCCTTTTGGAGTGCCAGTAATATGGCGTGAACCGACAAATCACGCTACTGACTGTTACTTCTGCTTGACAAATATCCATGGTTTCACTTTTAAAACTAGAAAGTCTGTGGTTTATCCAAATATTGAATCGGTTTCGAAACCAATGCCTCATGATCCAATCACGTGTCCGATCCCAGTTCCACCAGAACAATATCCGTTGGACGTGAATGAACCATCAGAAAGTGATAGTTTACCTGCTTTAGAAACTAATTCTGACTCGGATTATATACCGGTGAATGATGGTGTTCACTTAATTAACCATTCAGAACTTTCAGATCTAATACGTGATCTCGCTCTTACCAAAGGACAAGCGGAATTACTCTGTTCGCGACTCAAAGAATGGAATCTTTTAGTGCCCAATACTCTGATATCTAAATTTCGTCATAGACACAGAGAACTTGTTCAATACTTTGAGATGGATGACGACATTTGCTATTGCAAAGATGTAAACGGTCTAATGGTGCACCTCGGTCATGAGCACATAGTCAACGAATGGCGACTTTTCATTGACTCTTCCAAGACTAGTCTAAAAGCCGTGTTATTGCATAACGGAAATTTATTTTCATCAATTCCAGTCGCCTACTCTGTTCATATGAAAGAAACTTATGACAATATGGCTATACTTTTGGCAAAAATAAAGTACAATGACTACCAATGGCGGATTTGTGGAGACCTAAAGGTCATTGCAATTCTCACGGGCATGCAGACTGGGTATACTCAATTTTGTTGCTTCCTATGTGAATGGGACAGCCGCAACAGACAGGAACATTATGCAAGAAAGGTGTGGCCTATCAGGGATCGTATGCAGCTCGGGCATAAAAATGTAATACACGAGCCATTAGTTAACAAAGACAGCATCATTTTACCACCATTACATATAAAGTTGGGGCTCATGAAGAATTTCGTAAAAGCGTTAGATAAATTGAGCAAAGCTTTCACTTATCTCGAGAAAAGTTTTCGCAAGTTAGCGATGCAAAGATAAAGGAAGGTATCTTTGTAGGACCTCAGATTAGGAAAGTTATTGCAGACAAACAATTCGAGAACTTGTTACGTGGTAGTGAACTTCGCGCAAGGATGGCATTCAAATCGATCGTCGATAACTTTCTGGGAAATCACAAATCTGTCGACTATGTGCATATTGTTAAGCAGTACATAGATGCATACAGAATTATGAGCTGTAACATGTCCCTCAAAATCCATTTGCTCGATTCGCATCTTGACTTTTTCCCTGACAACCTTGGCGAAGTCAGCGATGAACATGGAGAACGATTCCATCAAGATATCGCCGTAATGGAGTCACGTTATCAAGGACGGTGGAGTGTGACCATGCTTGCCAATTATTGTTGGATGCTTCATTGCGATGTACCACATGCCATTCACCGACGAAAGTCGACAGCAAAGAAATTCAAGCCTACATAACTGTTATACTTCTTGTACGAATGATGTTGTAATACTGTATGCTATTGTTAAAAAACTTTAATTGCGTATTTCTAGAGATCCCGACCTGATAGAGAAAAACGGTTTGCAGATTTAAAAACAGCGCATTAAAATTAACCAGAAAAACATAGAAATGTTAGAGAAAGAAAAAAAATTTTTTTTTTTGTTAGCCAGTGTAGCAGTACAACACTTCTCTGTAAGATGTGCCTATTGATCATGTAGTGTTGAAATTCTAAACTGCTGCAGATTGTAGGGCTAACAGCATCCATTAGTGTTGAGAAAGCAGTCCAGGATGAAGAGGCAGTAAAATGCATTCTTCAAGTGTGTGGGAATTTGGACGCTGACAGCATTTCCTGTGTTGTAAAGAATGAAGCAGAACTTAAACAGACTGTGCCTGTTCCTGAGGAAAGTAAGTATAACCGGCCTGGTTACATTACCATGCATGACCCTATGTGCCCATATATGTGAAATATAATTAGGTGATTGCATAGTTTTTCTGATTGTTAGGATGACTGTATATCTGTATTACTACTTTCAATCTCTTCTGTTACTTGGTCATCTTTTAGGTCTTGGTACAGGCCTGAGGTGTTAACTTCCTAAATGACTTTATAATGTCCAGGTTCTTAATTCACCCTTGCTTACAGTTGTGTGATGATGTAGTTTTAATTCTCCAACAGTAATTCCAAACAAAATAGCAAACCGTATATAGTTGATAACTGCCAAGTGATCATATAAACCTTTATTCAACTTGAAGGAATACGAACAGTTTCATGTATATTATCAAGGTACATCAACAAAATCATTTTCTTCAGTTCCTCTATTTTTGTCTGTATACTCGTATCTTTCAATATTATTGACAGTTTGGTAATGCTACTCCGTAGTTTCAGCCTTTGCAGCTTCGTTAATTTATTCCTCTTAGTACTCAATTAGATTCTTTATGCTTTCTCCATCTACTAATACTTCAGGAGTGTCTATTAAGGATTTGGGCGCTCCACTTGGCTAATTCAATTGCTAATTCTATCAGTTTGCTTATCTCTGCTATTTCGTTGGTGAAATAGCTACAACTTTTCTAGCTGAAAGTAATAATTATACAGTCAGCAT